>CAUYPK010125291.1:0-54520 GCA_963574355.1 Loris lydekkerianus | reverse complement strand
CCCAATAGTGTATTTTTGATACTGCTTCAATTGCCTGGGGAGTCCTCCTCATAAAATATTCACCCAGTCCGATTCCTTCAAGAGCTTTCCTTGCACTTTCTTCAAGTATTTTTATACTTTCATGTCTGAGGTTTAAATCTTTTATCCAGTGGGAGTCTATCTTAGTTAATGGTGAAAGGTGTGGGTCTAGTTTCAATCTTCTACAGGTTGCCACCCAGTTAATTAAACGGTCATTTCTCCAAGAGTACAAACAAAGCCTCAAGCTACATGTGGTAAAAACCCCTGCTATTGGGCCACCCTGGGCGTTTTTACATTCACAGTTTTCTACATTGACCCTATGGCAATGGATACAAGAAGAAATGAATGAATACACTATTATAGAGCATGGATGAATGAAATGGATGAATCCACTATTACACGGAGCATTCACCAACAAGGACCAAATTCTGGGTTATAAGCACAACTTACAAATTAAAAAATATTATATAATATCTCAGACTATAACGGAATTCAACTCTATGTCAATACCAGAAAAATAACTGTAAAAAATAACTGGAGAATTCCAATACACGTAGAAATTAAACAACATGCTTCTGAGTAGCACATTCATTAAAGAAGAAACTCTCAAGAGAAATTCAGAAATATTTTGAACTAAACAAATAAAAATAAATGCATAATATCAAAACTTGTGAAATACAGTGAAACCAGTGCTTAGAGGGAAATTCATAGCACTGAATGCACATATCAGAAGAGAAGGAAGAGGCAAAATCAATACTCCTTATTTCCACTTTAGAAAACTATAAAACTATAACAAAAAGAGTAATTTAAATCCAAAGTAAGCACAAGAAAAGAAATAACAAGAATTTGTGTCAAAATCAATGAAATTAAAAGCAGAAACCAATAGAGAAAATCAACAAAACCAAAAGCTGGTTCTCTGAATGTAAGTAAAACTGATATCTCCAGCCAGGATAACTAAGAACAAAAATGAGGGGACCTACATTGCAAATAGCAGAAATGAAAAAGATGTCATTACAGATCTTATGGGTATCAAAATTATAATTGAAAAATACTATGAACAACTCTGTTCTCACACTCGATAGTCTAGATAAAATGAACACATTCCTGGAAAGACATAATTTGCCAAAATTCACATAAGAAGAAATAGAAAATCTGAAGAGGCCTATATAATTAAGGAAATTAAATAAATAATTTATAATCTTCCAAAACAGAAAGCAGTATGTACAAGTGGTTTACTTATAAATTCTACCAAACATATAAGGAAGAAATTACACCAATTTGCTGTAGTCTCTCTTTTTTATATTTATTTGCTTATTTAGAGAGTCTCACTCTGTTACCCGGGCTAGACTGCAGTGGTGTCATCATAGCTCATTGCAACCTCAAACTCTTCCAGCAATCCTCCCCCTGCCTCAGCCTCCAAGTAGCTGAGACTATAGGCATGTGTTACCATGCCCAGCTAACTTTTCTATTTTTTGCAGAGAATAGGGTCTATGTTGCTTAGGCTGGTCTTGAACGTCTGGCCTCAGCCTCCCAAAGTGCTGAGATTATAGGCCTGAACCACCAGGTCTGGCCAGTGGGAGGTTTTGGTTGGAGTATGTGTATAGGAGGACAGAGATGAAGAGATTCATATGGACATGTTGATTTTGAGATGCCTATTGTATATTCAAGTGGAGATGTCAAGTAGGCAACTGACCATGTAAGTCTGGAATTTTACACTTGACAGAATTTGGAAATAAGCCACATAAAGACAGTATTTGAATTCATGGAATTAGATGATATGATCATGAACAGAAAGAAAAAGAATCCAGGATGGAGTCCTGAGGAACTCGCATTTAGAGAAGTCAGAGAAGGAAGATGCAGTGAAGGTGACTAAAAAGGAACAGGTGAAGAGGTAGGAAGAAAATCAGGAAAAAACAAAAGAGGGGAGCAATTTCAGTAGGAAATAGTTCATTTATTCAATAAATATTATTCAGAGTCTACTGAATGCTGGGCTCTATTTTAGGCCCAAGAGGAGGTTGGATAGAACAAAACTTGTAATGAGAAATAAAAACAGTCAATAAAGAAATAAGTATATAACAAGATGTCAGAACATCTTATTGGGCAGTAAGTCTAAGGAAGAAAAATAATGCAGGATAGGGAATAGAGACTGATGGAGGGTAAAATTTTTTGGTGGTTGGAAAAGGTACTATAGGAGGAAGTGAAATTGGAGCAAAGAGTGGAAGGAAATGAAGAAGATGCTGGGGACAGAGCATTCCAGGCAGAGAGAGTAGCAAGTGCAGGGGCTCTGAGGTGGGAGCACATCAGGTGTATTTGAGGAAGAGCAAAGCAAGTCTTGTGCTGGAGTGAAATGAATGAAGGGGAAAGTAGAGTGGATATTAGAGAGGGAGTTAGGGCTAAATCATGTAGGACTTAAAAGGCCACCACTAGGACTTTAGATTTTAGTCCAAATGGGGGAAAGCCACTGATGATTTGGATGGCCTCTACGATTTTTTGGGTGGTGGTGAGAATATGAAGTATGATGTGTGATTTTTCAGTTGAGTAAAACCACCCAAGAACACTTCTTAGAAAATGTGGCTGAATTTTATCCCAATGCCAGTTTAAGTTATGACTCTGACATTGTTTGGTGTGCAGTCTCCATCCTGTGCTAATAATAATGATAATAGGAACAGGAAATGGAGGATTAGAGTGGTGAAGTGACTTCCCCATGCCACACAGCCTGTGAGTAACTCTGAACTCTGTGAGATCCCTACTTAACACTCACTGCAGTCTATTCATCAGAGATGCTCAAGGGTGATACTGCATATACTCGAGTATAAGCCGAGATGCACAAAATTTGTGTCAAAAAAACCCAAACTCGGCTTATACTCGAGTATATACGGTAATTGCCTAATGCTTTGCCAAAGTGAAAGGAGGAATTTCCCAGCACCATCTAGACACTGCCTGAATGCACATCACCATCACATTCTGGAGTAACTCAATCTGAAGTCTGGTTGATTTCTCCTGATTAGTCAATCTGTATATATACAACCTCTTGTCAGGTTGTGCGAATTCCACCTCCTGTAACTCCCTGTAATGTGTCTCTCTACTGATATTTGCTCCCTATTCATAGTACCCCTTCTTGGGTGCTTGTTCCTTCTTGGACTCTTGTAATGAGCTCTTTTCATCAATTCATCTTGAACCCTGTGACCAGAATAACTTTGCTGAAACACAGATCTGATCTTGTTTGTCTGCTTAGAAATTTTCATGGATGGTACATTGCCTGTGGAATTAAGTCCAGATCTATGAGTCCAGATCTCATAGTAATCTGGTTTCCCTTGTTTTGACCTTGGCTTACCTTTTTAGCCTGATTGCTGACTCTGCTCTTTGTAAACCTGTGCTCTGAGTAGCAGGTCCCACCCTCACCTCTGCTTGTGCATCTGCACTACCTCCAGCTCCCTTTCTGCTCTTAGAAATTCTTTCTAGATGATATGGAAGACTTAGCTTAGGGGTTACTTTTTCATCTCACACAGGCTTTAATGATAAATAAATGTCTCCCCTCTTTATCTTCCTATCATATTTGGTACATGTCCTAACATAGGCCCTGCCACTCCTACTTAGAGACCATGTGTGTGCCTCCCTCCTTCCCTTTCCACACACATGACTGTAACTAAATGTAAACTCAATAACATAAGGGGCTGTCATGCATTCATGTCTGAATTCCTATTCATCGTGAATTTCTGGATAGCATAGTGTCTAGAATATAGTAAACAGTCAATAGATGTATGTTGCATAAATGAATGAAATCAGGAAAGAAAAGATGAAGAAAAGTGAAGGTCAATATACTAAATTAGTTTATAATTAGTTAGGCAGATACATGTTGATGGTCTCTATGTAAGTGTAAGGTACACACTCAGAATTAGGGAAGGGGTACAGAATTAACACTTCTGTTAGAGGTCCTCACTCCATGACTTCAACCCAAGGTCAAGGCTGTTGCTCTCTTAACACTGGCCTTGAAAGCCCACATGCCCCTTCTCTTGTCTGAGTTGCTGCTTTTCATTATGCTCAGCCTTTTCCTTCCAGCTCCCTTCCCTGCCCGTTTTTTGGGGGTGAGGTCATTGGATGACATATTTGTTCTGGCTCACTTCCCTCCCTCAGGTTCCGTGTTTGAGCTGTGTCAGAGAAGGAGGCCTGTAGCAGAATGTTTAGGGTTCTGAGAAACAATCTTCTGGCTTAATCACCAAGACCTAGTGCCCACGGCAGCTTAGTCTTATCAAATATAGGCAGCCAGGCCATCTTTCTTCCTGTAGCCTTTGGGCTATAGGAACCTACTTGACCAGAGGAATCAGAATTGCTTTGCTGTTCATGTTGGAGGCTGTCAGTACTGTTCTGGTCTCCAAAAGATGCTACCATTAAAACAAGGAAAAAGAGCAAAACCCAGTGACAGGGCTCCTAAAAGAGCAGCAGCTTTACTTCATGTTTGGCTTTTTAACTTACAAAGAACTTACAGGTTGAACTGTTAAGTCTATAAGGGCTCCCAGGGCTTCAACTGTTCATAATTAACTTGATTAACTGCTCATGATTGAGATATAATGAGAGCAGTTGCACATATGGGAGCTTTGTATTTGGTTAAAGATACAGGCCTGACAAAACATCTGCCACTTCTTCATTCTTCTCTACTTTCTCCAGGGACATCCGAGAGACTGAGTGATTTTGGCATGGGTGCTTTTATCTAGCATCTTTTTCTGTAGTGTAGAAGTAGTAAAGTGTATATAAAATTATAAAGAAGAAAATATAAATGAAGGACAGTGCAACCTAGAAATAACCATTTACCCATTTGTTATTTTCTTTGTCCCTTTTAAGTGCATTTTTCCACATTTGAGACCATACTCTATATGTATTTTTATGTTTTCTTTTTTTCCTCCACATTATCTTTAGAAGGACCTTTTTAGGGAAAGCATTGTAGCTCATTCAGGCAGATACTGCCCCACTGTTTTGTGGGGTCTAGCTTTAGGATAGGGTCCAGGGGGCGTCACCTAATTCAGCACCCAGCAGCACCATAGTTGGATTTGAAGTCTGAGTCTGAGCCTATTGGGTTAAATCTGCCATAATTACATTGAATTTTCAGCAAATTTTCCCAACCTTTAACTTAATGTGTGCTTGCCACTGTACTTGGCAGTTGAGATTTTTTTCTTTTCTTCTTTTTGTTTTTTGGCATCGTGCACTGTGTATATTTGCATTTCCTCTCTTTAAAGCATTTTCTTAATGAAACAATTTATTCCTCAATATGAAAGGCCTTTCAAATCGAAAATGTTTCCAGTTTTCAGTACAGCATGACTAGAGTCTCCAATTTTTTTAGTGCCTAGGTTTACCTATTGTAACTTAGATTTTTTTAAACTTGTAATTCATGGAGGATGGTTCTGAAGATATGGAGGATGAGGAAGATAACAAACCTAAAAGGTAGCACAAGGGAAGGAAAGATGAACCAAACGTAGATAATAAACATGGTATTTATTTTAAATTCATACCTCATATATTCCTCCTAGAACACAAGATCAGAGAGAATACAAATATGATTTTATCTGTATTTTTAAAAAGACCTACATTAAGCAGGATTCATGTGCATGCATGCCTGTATGTCTGCAATGAAATCATGTTTTAAAGAGGATTCAGCTGCATTGTATTTATAACCATGTGGTTGCTACCAGCTACCAGCATGTCTCCTTGTGGTGGTTCACTTCTCTTTTCTCTGTGTCCTAATTCCGTTCTAAAGTGCACAGCTTTGATAAAGCAGCCAGCTAGTCCAACTGCCTGCTCCCCACCCCCTGCAATATACAACCCCAGCTGTGGCTACCTGGGAATCCTGCTCTCCTGGGACCTGGTTCCACACAGGTCTTTGTTCTGACATGTTTGCCTCTGGTTACAGGACAAAGTTCGAAGAGTTGGGGATCCAGGTGCCCCTTGGCTGTAATGAATCAATCTCTATTTGGGGTTCTGTCCTATTTGGCCAGAATAAATGGACAGTTGGAACATAACCAGATCTGAAGCTCCTTCAAAAACATCAACTTAACAGCCTCCCAGGATATGAAAAAGATGGTTAGATATTGCCTCTTAAACATTAATGTGTTCTGAAAGCACTTGGAGAAGATGGTTAAAATGCAGATTTCCAGGATCTACCTAGTGTGTCTGAGCTCATCATTTTTAGCAGAGGCTGGGAATCTGTGTTTTAAGCAAACATAATGTGATTCTGATAGTGGAGGTTTCAAAACCGCACTTGGAAGAACACCAGGACTCTGGATGTCATGCCCACCCTCCTTCCCCTTCCTTCTTTTAGGTTGCATGTTTAGCTGTACCTTAAACTTTGTTAACCCTCCATCACCTTGGTAATATCATGTGCATTTGGGAGGAGCACACACTGATTTATTGCAGACTACTGACCCTTTACAGTTGGCTTAGGGACCCACCCACACAGGTAGATTCAGGATAGACTAACTGTACCTTTCTAGCTGTAAAGTAGACATGCAGGGTGCTACACAGAACAAATTCCTGGTATGGTGAATGAGGCACTTGTAGTCTATGATTTTTCTCTAGCACAAGCTCTTCTGCAAGTCTCCTGATTCCTTGTTGAAGTACACATAAGCACATACAGTGAAAATTCACTTTCCATTTCACGTGTACATCCCGGCTCTCTTCACTCAGTCCATCTCCCAGTTTTCACCTGTATAAACTTGCTCTTATGTCCAAATGTTGCATAAACCGTCACTGTTATCTGAGCTTAGATACTAAAAACTATTCAAACGCTTAAAGGCTCATGTGGATACACATGCAGTAAATGACAGAGCATAATAAAAACATATCATCATTTCAGCCCTATGATATAGATGTCCCTTTTATGGTACAGAGGGCATATGCTTTAGAGTCAGAAGACTTGAGTTTAAATCCTAGATCTCCGATGACTAGCTACCTAATCTTAGAGAAGTTAATTAAATTCTCTGAGCATAAGTTTCTTCATTAGGATTAACAAAAGCTTGTAAAAACAACTAGTAACTGTATCTAGAACCTAATAGGGAACTCATAAATATTATTTTTATTTTTATTTTTTGTACATGAAAGGGAATAGTCCTCAAATTTCTCTCACATAGTGTATTGGTTAGAGTTCTTAACTGCAAGCATCAGAAATCATCCTGGACAAAATAAGTGAAGAGGGAATTTATGAAAGGATATTGAGTGGCTAAAAGAATTGCCAGGAAAGTTGAAAAGCCAGGTACAGAAGATGAGCTGGAGTGGCAAAACTGATTCTGCACTGTCCGTTACTTGCTTGCTTGCTCGAGATTTGAAAAGCTCTTAGTGAAAGATCAATCTGGCCATGCCTGGGGCTTGAATCCCAGTTGTCAAGGTCAGCGTGGTACCCCTAGACTCTCTGGCTTCTGTAGTTGGAATTCCTCAAAACTAAGAAAGGAATTCAGATGTCAGGCCACTGTCCAGGGTCTACTCTCACCATTTCTCATGTGTTCACAAATCATCCCTTTTTACGTATACATTTATTCTTAATTATAGAGGCTTTCTGCTTTTAGAACCCCCCTCCAGCCAAGCACCACTCTGTTTTCAACCACTAGTTTAGACCTTTCTGCTTTGTCTCTCTTTCCTCTGCTCAGAATCCTCCCTGCCCACACCCTTTCCACCCCAAGATCCTGAACAGCCCTAATGCCTATTCTACAAATGCCAACTCGGTTGTTATCTCTCCTTTGTTGGGGTACCCCCATCCTCTCATCCAAGACTAATTTGCTCCTTCCTCTATGTTCCCAGGCCCTTTCTGTATGTCTTCATTATCGCATTTGCCTCATTTTACTATGAATATGTATTATACTTTTAATGGTCTGACCTCCATCCCTCTCCCTACCCAGTATGAGGTTCCTTAAGGGCATGAAGTCTGTCATTCATCTTTGCAGCCTTGATTCTTAGCACCTGGTATATGCTTAGTGTATTTGTTAAACAAAACACACATTTCTCAGTTCTCCCTCACCACGTACATTTTGACTCCCTTCACACAAACAGAAGACAAATCCGTCTTTAAAAAAAAAAAAATATAGAAATAATCCATGTAAACGTGTCCGGCAAACTATAAAGTGTTGGACAGATCTGAGCCGTTATAATTGTTTATTCCATTCTGGTTTTACATATCTTCTGTCAACAGCATGTATGCCCTTATTCTACCTCATCATATTTTAACAGGAAAAAGTTATGACGCGGGATTCCCGCCTACCTTTTCCAATTCTGCGGAGTCTCCCAGTTGCTTGCACTGTCAAAAAGGAAGCCAGACGGAGGGGCGGGGGCACTCTTGCCTAGACGACTCGCTAGTCCAAGTCCCTTAAGAAGTTATGCCAAGTCGGAACAAGTCCCCCACCTTTGTAGCTCCGTTTCTTTCTCCCAGTTGAGATTGTTCAGGTTGGTTGTTGCCACATGCATACACAGACTTCCCCTCCTCGCGTCCCCAGCCCACGTTCTCGCTCGGTTTCCGTTCACCCGCTACCCTGGGAGAAGCAGCTATGGTCGCTCCCTGCTCGGCGCGGCCCGTGGAGCTACCTCCCCCGCGCCTCTCCCAGGGCGCGACCCCGCGGCCCCATCTTCCCCTGTGTACTCTGTTACTCCGCGCTGACCTCCGGGCTGCAAGGGGCCGGCACGTGACCGAGAAACTTTGGCAGCCGGGCGGCGGGCGGCGGGCGGAGGCGCGGGGAGGTGGCGCGGGGAGGTGGCGCGGCGGCCGAGCTCCCCCGCGCGGCGGGCTCTGCGGCGGGGAGGCGCTCGCCCCGCGCCGCGCTGCCTGGGCGTGCGGGTGCGCCGAGGCGGCGGGGAATGCGCCGGCGAGCGCCGCGCGGATCTCGGAGCCCGCGGCAGCGCGCGTTCGCCGGCGGCGCGGTCCAGACCCCGGCCCCGCCAGCGCTGCTGGCCCGGCGGCGGCACCACGGGGCTTTCAGTGCTCCGCGGCCGCCTCCAGCCGCGGGCGTCTATAGATCCTGACGCGCCAGTCGTTTCCCACTTTCCTCACTCCTTATCTGGATGGGAAGTTGGGGAAAATGGACAGGATCGTGGTGAGGTGGATTGCTGTCTTCTGGCTAGCAGGTGAGAGTCATTTTCCACAGGGACGAATAACTTTATATGTATTCCTGTAGTGGTACTGTTCTCACCCCATCCCACCCCCATATTCTTCCTTATTGACTGTGTTTAAAGCTGCTTAGCGGGCTGGTGGTAAGTGGGGGATGGGGTCTGTGTGTGTGTGTGTGTGTGTGTGTGTGTGTGTGAGAAAATGATGGGGGTGGCGGGGGAGAAGCTCTATTCCAGTGAGACGGATCTTGATGCAGGTGTTTGACTCATTGGTGCTGTGAGGTGGTTCTTTCCAATGGCATTTCCCCCTCCATACAACGGTTCTCTGGTCTTAGCCTGAGTTTGTAATGCAGTGAGTCCTAGGAAAAACCTGGCTGGAAAAAAGGAAGCTCAGAGGAAGCAGATTAATTAAGTGAACTGGTTTTTTTAGTGGTGGGGAGTAGACTGTCTCCCTAATTCCTCTGCTAGAGAAAGAGCTAGACCCAGGGGCATCTTTCTGTGATTCCCTGGAGGTGGAGGGGAGTTCAGAAGGAGATGGGGATGGAAGCTTAATTGGTGTGGAGTTTAACATCTGACTGCCTCTCATTTGTTACCTCCTCTCACTCCTCTCACTTGTTTGAGGAATGGTCCCAAATGATATTAGAAAGGAGAAGACCCTGTGTAATTGATGCACCCCCCTCCCAAACACACACACACACACACACACACACACACACACACACACACAATTTCAGAAGTTAAGAGGCATTGAGCTTTTCCCCAGACTAGAGTCACTGGTCTGGCTGGGTCCTCTGTGTCCTCCCTTACCTTTTTGTGAACTTTCTCCCCATTCTCGTGGGGTCAAGAAAGGCTCTTGTTCCTAACAAGTTTCCCCATATGGTGATTCTACTTGGTTAAGAGACAAGTGGCTCTTGGAGGTGGCCGGCCCTGAGAGATTCATAAAGCAGCCCTGCTAAGGGTGTGTGAGGATGGGGGTGAGGACCATTTGGATAGCTTGAACTGGTACGAGGCAACCATTCAAAGCAAGATAGAGACAGAGTGATGGAAGAAACAATATGGGGTTAGGAAGGCAAGGACAGGACTAGGGAAGGACAGGACTAGGGAAGGACAGGAGAGAGAAGGAAAATAGCACCATAGAGGAAGAAGTTTTGTTCCCTCTGGGGCACCAACTTGAAGATCTGGGAAAAAAATCAAGTCAGTAGGAAAAGGGGAACAAGCAACATTAAAGAAGGAAGAAAAGCAAATGTCCGTTTCCCTTAGCTCAGGATAAGATTATTGATGGACTAATTTTTTTCCCCTATTTTCTGTGATAGGTCCCTAACATTTAGGTTGCCCCCACCTTTCCCCCGCTGGATTTAGGAGGGGCACCCTCAGCAGAGTTAGCCTGTTCTTTTGGCTGCTTTGAGTTCATCCCTCCCACATTATTCAAATATGAATCATCTCTAATTTCAGGGTTTGGCAGATCCATGCCTCCCTCCCCTGGCCTTCCAGTGCCTTCTACTTCTATCCTCAATGATTCTTAACATCCTTAATTTTCCTCTGCTTTTCCCTTATCATATTCAAGGGGTAACTTAGGCCTTGAACCTGTATTACCTCCTCCCTGAAGTCAGCCAGGCATATAGGGAGGAGTCCCTGAGTTCCTAGAGGTACTCTTCCAGACACCCCAAGGTCTGCCCAAGAGACTCTGGGGATTTGCAGGGAGTGGGAGAATAAGGGTAACATATAGCCCTGTGTGGATGACTAATAGCTTTTTATGAAATGGACTCATATGGAGGTGGGGCTGGGGGTGCCACAGGAAATCTAGTTCTGCGCTCTCAGTTTATGGAAATGGAGGCCCAGTGAGGCAGTGTGCATACAGCACATTCCTGACACAACAGGGACTAGGTCCCAGTTCTCCAAAACCCTGGGCCAGTCCTATTTGCATTCTCCTAAACTGCCTCTTTTTTTTTTTTTTTTCTGTTGAAGTTTTTTTAAATTTTATTTTTATTTTGAGGGAAGTGATTCTTTGTGTCTTTTGCCATCTGCACTTGGAGAGGCTGCTTCTCCCTGGAAGCAGGCAACAGGTTAGTTATCAGGGCTATCTCAGCTGTGAGATGGGCTGGAGCTTCTTTGCTCCACAAGTGAGGCTGACTGCTGAGATCCTATTGACCACTCATCAGTATCCTTGGCGCCCAGCTTCTGCTTCACAATCCTCCTCCTCCCTGTTCTGGGATCCCATCACTGCTGTGTCAAAGGTGCTGAGGAAGAAGCTGCATCTCAGCTCCAGCAAAGTAGAGGAGCTAACAATGGCGGCTGGAGAGGTGGGGGGAGGAGAGAGCTGAGGAGGATATGGATTCAGACTCATTCTTCTCCGAGAAACCAAGTGAGGAAAGGTGAGAAATTTTAGTCCACCCCAATCAATGAATTTTCTCTTGTGAGGGGGTGGTAGAAAGGGAGGGTGGCAGAAAAGGATAGATTAAAATGAGAAAGAAAGCCAGGGAAAAACCATATCCATTCCCTTTCTCCCTCCCTTTTTTTCTCCCCTTCAATCTCTCTTTTCCTTTCTCTCTTTCTCTCCTACTCTCCCTCTCCCCTTGTTTCTCCTTTTTAATGCAGGCTGAGCAATTTCTAATCAACACTTCAGTTTTTCCCCCCCTCAGGCTCTAGCAGCTCCAGCCTTGTCTTTCATTGCTAAAATACTGTATTTCTTTTTGCTATGATGTCTTAACTGTCATTGTGATGCTGCTTCCTATAATAGATTGTTTTTGTTATTGTTGTTGTTTTGAACAAAACAAAATGCTTACCAGCTGCTATTTTAGCAACAGGTGCCATCTAGCAATAAGACATGAAGGAGGGTTCACTCTGTCTTTGTTCCTGAATATAGATGGCGTTTTATCCTTTTCTGGCAGCAGAGGCAGTGAGAAATGCTGGAGCTGCGTCTACACTCTGGGAACACACTCCTGGAGCAAGCAATGTGTTTTCCTACAGACTCTTTTGGGTATCTCTGTGAGGAAGATTGCTTGCTTTGTTAGCATTTCTTTTGGTAACCTTTTGGTTTCATTCATTTATTTACTGTGGAGTGCTTTAAAGGAGTTCCTAACCCAGTCTACAGTGGAAAGGAAGGCAGCAGAGAATGGTTGTTTCCTGGTATGGTTTGTGTTGAGGTATACAACTAGGGACCATGTGAGGATAGTTAAAGTGTTATTAGCCTTGGATAAGGAAGAGTCACTTTTAGAGACTGTTTGACACCTCAACTTACATTATCTCCTTTCCTGTCCTGTATACCTTCAAATTTCTCTCCCTCCTCTGTTCTACTTTCCTCCATAGACGTGACCTTGTTCATACCATATCTTCTTTCAACTCTTTATCACAGCTCTTCCCACTCTGCGCCACCCCCAGCCTGGATGCTTCTCTCCAGACTAGGAATAGGAGGTTGTTTCAGTATCCTCCTGACTCTTTACTTTTAGACATATGAGTCTGATGAATGGCTAGTTTATATAGACTTGAGTATTAGTATTTGTAGGTTTAATGCTGTGCGAGTACTAACTACTTACCTTAGTGCAAGTACTATCAATACCAGAACAAGGTTAGTGGAAAGAACCCTGACCTGGGAGTTGAGGGTTTAGCTAGTTTCAGCTCCTTCGTAAGCCATGGGCAGGTTTGGATCTTGATCTTATAACCTGTTAAACAAGGTGATTTTTAAGGTTACTTTCAGCTCTAAGATTTTAGGGTTCTGAACTTTTCTCCATTTAATTTTGACTAGTTGAAAATCAAAGCTAAAGAGTGACAGGCCCATTCTTCCTTCTATAATTTATTCCGGAAGAGCCATCAGGGAGACCTAGGTGTGTTTGTTTTTTTAGCCTTTCCCACTCTTAATGATTGAAATGAAAAACACCAGTTGGAAAGGAAGAGCTCTCATTAGAATTTCCAGAGTAACAAAAGGAGTTGAATTCAGTGCTTGATAGACAAGAGTCTCCTCTGAACAATTAAGTATTGTTAAATGCAGTTATATTGAGGACTGGTAAAGTGAGGCAAGTACTTTGGACCTGATAGGATAAATCCTATTCCAACCAACATGGGCCTAGAATGTCCCTTCCAGTCTTAAATTTTTGTTCCAGGACCCACTCACCCCTTCACTCCTTCAAACTATTTTAACTCATGCCTGTCTCCCTTTTCCTAGTCAGGAATATAAATAAAAGCATGATATGGTGGCTAGTGTTGTTGCTTATTTATAATACTTTCCCATATGTGTTAAATGACTTTCACAAACATTATTCCATCTGACCCTTCTAACTAAGTAAGTCTGGAACTACCTATCTAGACTAAAGAGGACCAAGGCTAAGATGAAATACATGACTTGTCCAAATCTGTGATATCTGCTTCATTAAAAGAATACAAAATAGTATTACTGCCTTATTATGATTTGGTTATTTCAAGTGCCTGAATCCAGGGGAAACATTCTTTTCTGGTAAGGTGGGTCAGACTGGAGCTAATTTAGGTAAACATACATGGTGTCTATTATGGGAGTTGGATATTGAGGATTAGAGTTCATAGAACTCAGGGAAATAATGCAGGGGAAGTGAAAAAGAATGACAATTTTTCCTAATGAAATCCCAAGACATATGGGAAAAGAGTGAATGAGGAGTGCTTCAGCAAGGCATGTGAGAACAGAGGATGTGCCCCAGTGACAGAACAGACACTGCTGGCACATCGGAGCCCATCTGGGACTGGGGCGGGTGCTGTGCTCCCAGGAGCCACACAGGATGTAGCTATGGCATATGCATGCTTAAAGTCTTGGTGTTCAACATAGTTTTTGGCTCTGTGAAAATGAAAAAAAAAAGGCATTTTGGATGACTAGAGTTCTTTATGGGCCAAGAAACAAGGAAGAACTCAGAAGAACATGCTGCTTCCTGTGTTCTCTTTCCGCATCTGGACCCCTGCAGGAAGTGGTGCTCTGAATTAGGAGTAGGACCTGTTTCATCACTCTGTCTATGCCCTTAGCTCATCAAAAGGTAGACTCGGAGGCAATGTGGTGGTGGTGGTGGGGCTGGGGGGGTTTAGGCTCAAACTGACCTGGATTTGAATGCTAGCTTAATATTTTACATTATTTTCTGTGGCTTTAAAATAGAAAGCTAACCTACCTTATATGGTTCTTGTAATCATTGAAATAAAATTAAATAAAACTCCTAGCACAATATTTGGCCTGTGGTAGATCTTTGATATTATTATGAACCCAACGTGGGACTATTAATCAGCATTTTGATGCAGCAAAATGCAACCCTAAAATCTCAATTTCCTGGAACAACATGTATTTAATTTTTGCTCTCATGTTACATGAGAGCTGCAGGTAGCTGTCAATTGGCTAGGTTTGGGGGATTTGGCTCAGTTCCCAATGTCTTCTTACTTTGAGACTCAGAATGAAGAAGTAGCCACTACCTGGACATGTTGTTCTCACCATGGAGGGAAAATGCTCAAAGGGGGCAGGCACAGAGCCAAGCCACCCAAGTACCTTTAAATATTTTGCTTGGACATGGCTTATGGTACATCTGTTCATGTTCCACTGACCAAAGCAAGTCATGTGGCCAAGCCTATAATCTGTGGAGTGGTGAGTATTCCCTGGCTTCAGGAGACCAATGTAAGGGTTGGGAAGGTAATAAACAATAATGAATAAATAACACAGTCTATCAACTGAGTAGATTATCCAATGAATGTAAGAGTACCTATTATGTAGCAGAGTCTTTAGAAACCTGCCGAAGGAAGCTTGTTATTAATGGAGGAAACAGATGACTAAACAGGACATTCTTAGGCAATGTGATGTGATTCCCTCTGGCACTGTGACTGCAGTAAGAGCAGGAAGAAGCTTCTAGAGGCAGTGGTAGTTGAACAAAGTCCTGAAGTATTGAGTAAGAGTAGAAGAGTGGAATGAGGGAAGGGAAATTTGCAGAGGGAACATCATGTGCAAACAATAAGAATCAAGGGGGGAAATGATGTTTTCTGAAAACTACAAATACTTTAGTACAGTTGGAAAATTTAGTCCTATATATAGGAGAAATGGAGGGGAATAGCCTCATCTGAAAGGAGCCTTAATGCTTCTGAAGACTAGAGGGAATCTTGTAAGAGTCAGAGCAAAGGAATCAGATGTGCATTTTAGAAATATCATTTGGGCCTCAATATAGAGTGGCTTAGACATGGGCAAGACTCATAGCAAAGTTAACTAGGAGACATTTGCAGAAATTAAGGCAGGACATGATGGGATTGTGAGCTCACATGGAACAGTAGGAATAAGAGATGTGGACAGAGTGGCCAGAGATGGAAGAAGTGGACTGGCTTGGTTGGCTGTGGAGATTGCATGGGAGGGAGTGTCAAAGCACCTCCAGGTTTCTGCCTTGGGATTGCTGGGGATGCCTTGATAGGCGTGAACGTGTTAAGGGAGGGAGGTGAAGCTTGCTCCCTCCTTCCTGCTCTTCTTTCCTTCCAGTGTATTAAAATGTAGCCTAAGCTGCTATAACTAGGAGACTCTAAAATATTGTGACACACAAAATTGTTTCTTTCTCCCTTAATAGTCCAGATCAATGGGGGTGAGTCTACTGTTTCTAATGTGTAGCTCCCAAGACGGTTCCAGCCATCGCTATTTCTCACGCAGCAGGAGCACTGAGGAAAGCAGAGTTCTAGGGCAAGCAGCTTGTCTTTAGATAGGTGACCTGGAAGTTGCAAACATTACTTCTCCTGACATACCTTTGTCCTGAACCTAGTCACATAGCCACACTTAGTTGCAAGAGAGGTTAGAACATGTAGTATGGCTGGCTTAGCAGACCATATTCTATTTGGAAATTCTATTACTAAATTCTATTACTAAATGGGAGAAGGAAGTGGTTAGAGTCTCCCTCTACAGAGGGAAGAGTTTGAGGTGTTTTCCTAACATATGTATGGAGACTGAGTTTTATGTTTGAGTCTAGAGCTCAGGAAAGAGATCTTAAACTAGTGATACAGATAAGAAGTTGGTTTGATAGGAGCTTTCTTAGGGATTTTTTTTTTTTTTTCTGTCTAAATGGTTGGTCCTTCCCAGAAATCTGACCCACCTGAATGAACCAAGACAGTCTCCAAAGTACCTCTGCATTGCAGAGTAAGGACTGACCTCTTTTAGCACCACTTTGATCCCATTGGAACAGCATGTAAGCCAGCTGGACATCACCCATGAGCTCATTTCAGATCTGAGGCACATCAGACAGAAAATATGCTTCTGACTTTTATCTACACAGTGGTGGCAAAGAATGAGAAAGCATGACAAAGTTGGACACATAGAAAATATGCTTAATGAATGGCAAGCTTTGTTTGCACAAGAACCAGCGTTATCAGCAGTGAATAATAACTAGGCCATGATGAAAGCCAACCTGGGCAAGGGCAGCACTGTCATTGACTATATATCTATGGGAAAGTGAGATATATTGCTGCTTTGGGGGACTCTTCAGGGGAAACATGTAAAAATGCTATCATGTTTTTTAAAATTCTCAAAATGTTCCAGAACCCTATAAAAAAGAAATAAATGGCTCTGTACCTGCCTTCCATTCCCAAAATAAATAAATAAATAATCTCAAAATGGTACATCTCTGGTCACTCTAACCCTAAAGTGAACCAAGCAATCAGGTACCTTGGTAGCGAACAAGAGAAACTAATTCTGGCCAATTTAAGCAGAAAAGAATTTATTAGAAAGAAGTTGATTAACTCACAGGATAAATGGGAAAGCTGGAGAAAAAGTCTCAGAAAATAGGCAGATACCAAGATACCAAGGCAGTGTCTTTCATTCTTGGTAAAGTGTTTTTTTTTTTTTTAACCCAAGTTTATTGAGAAAATGAATGGTTCCTATTTTTGAAAGAAAAAAAAAAAAGGATCCATATGCATTTTCTTTGTCTTTAAACTTTTAGCCTGTAGTCAACATTTCCCAGAAAGTGTTGCTCCCTCTTTGACAACATTATTAAAGCACCTGCTTTCTTTTCTTGTCTCAGATGTTGGACCAAGCCTAGAGGAGATGTTTAGACGCACCCTTAATCATCTCCTACCCATAGAAAACATGCCTATTAGTTGTTACTAAGAAATGCCTTAGGACATTGGAACAATATGTTAAAAATTGTAAAACAAAAGATGAATTTCTTAAAGAAGACTTAACTTGAAGGCAGACAAAAGAAGATTTGTACAGGTTGAGTACCCCTAATCTGAAAATTCAAAATCCAAAATGTTCCCAAATCCAAAACTTTTGAGCATTGACATAAGTCCACAAGTGAAAACTTCAATGCCTGACACCTTTGCTTTCTGATGGTTCAATGTCTACAGACAGTTTCATGCAAAAATTTATTAAGAAGTGTATGAAGTTACTTTCAGGCTATGTGAATGAGACTTATATATAAAACTTAAATGAATTTTGTGTTTAGACTTGGCTCCTATCCCCAAGATATCTTATTATGTATATGCAAATATTCCCAAACCTGAAAATATCTGAGCTCTGAAACACTTCTGGTCCCAAGCATTTCAGATGAGGGATATTCAACCTGTGTTGTTATACTGAGCAGAAAAATTTTAGGAATCTAATGTCACAGCATGCTGGGGAATGGGCAGTTCTACTTAGGAGACTTAAGAAAGTTAAGGGAATGGTGAGCTTTATACAGTATTTCTAGGGGTGCTTGTCTCTAATGATGACAATTTTCCATGACCTTTAGCAGCAATCTTTGTTTCTCTAAAGTGGGTTGTGCTTCTAGATCTGCCTCTCAAAGATGCTGGCAGAAATAGCTTACAACTAGAGGGGAAAAGGAACTTGCTTTGAAAAAAATGAAAGTGCTATAAATAAGAACATCATTGCCTTAGAGTTTGCTTTTGTTATTCTTGCAGGAACATAGTGCATCATATATAGAATCCTTTTCTTTACATGAGAACTGGGGCAGGACTTTACTTTGCCCCATGTGGGGAAGCATTTGTCTATACCTGGAGCTGATCTGTCCTAACTAGGTACCTGCTCCTAGTGACTAGCTGACTTGAGGGCTGCTGTTCTGAACTGTAACTCATCCCTCCATCAATAGGCAACTTCCCTAGTTATTTGCCAGAATCTATCCCCTGCACTGGCTACCACCTGCTAAGAAATATCCCTCAGGCCCATTCATTCATTCATCCATTCATTGAGTCATTCCACATTTTTTGAGCTTCAACTGTATTCTGTGGCTTTGTTGTATACTGGGGATACAAAGTCAACAAAATCCTATCCTGGCCCTCAGGGACCTTATAGTTGGAAGCCAATTTTATAATGAATTTCTCAAGTTCATGGACTGGTCTTTTAAATCTTTCTTGCTAGAGGTTAGCACAGTGTTTTAAAATATGTTTTTGATTGAATTAAAATTAGTCAAGGACAGTTTTCCTGGGGGCCAGGGCACCAAAATATTCAAAGAATAGTCTGATAGTCTAGGAACGATGACTCTGTCCTCTGCAAATGTGGATGACCACCTATGATCTTCAGTGTGCCATTTGGTGCTTCTTTCAGTCAGGGATCCTCTAATTTCTTTGTGTGTGTGTGTGTGTGTGTGTGTGTGTGTGTGTGTGTGTGTGTGTGTTTTGGCCAGGGCTAGGTTTGAACCCACCACCTCTGGCATATGGGACCAGCGCCCTACCCCTTTGAGCCACAGACGCTAACCCTCCTCTAATTTCTTTTTAAAGAAGGTTTAATTTTTATGGGTGTGCTCTATACAGTATAATTGTTTGCCTTGCTTCATTTGTTTTTTGCTTTCCCCTGAAGTGCCTCTCTCTGGTTTTATGGAATACCTGTTTTAGTTTATAGGATGAAGCATAGATTCTTTTGGCACTGCTGTAAATTTCTTTCTGAGTTTGAAACACAACTTCCATATGGTGTTACCAGAACCTCCAGAGTCCCTGCATTCCCATTGTACCATCACATGCTTGTTCACGTGTTTGCAAGACCCACCCTCAGTGCTCTGGCTCCCAGGAACTCCTTCAGTTGCATGCCCTAATACTTCCTCAGGTGAAGGGAACAACATACTGATAGTCAAAAGATGGAAGATAATTGCATTATGGCTGGAGCATACTTGGGGCCAAAGTGGCAGATAAGACCTTAGATGCTACGTCAGGTCATGGAAGGAATGGAAAATCAATGGAGGCTTAACAAGGAAACTGGCATCATTGGATATATGATTTACAAAGAATACTCTAGAATAGTGGTTCTCAACCTGTGGGTCACGACCCATAGGAACTGTATTAAAGGGCCGTGGCATTAGGAAGGTTGAAAACCACTCCTCTAGAAAAATGTGGAGAGTGGATTGGACTGGGAGTAGGAAGATGAATTAAGAGGCTATTGTCAAACCCAGGAGTTAATGGGCACCTGTGAAAGTGATGGATGGGTAAGAGCTTTGTAGCCAGTTAACCTGGGTTCAAATGTGACTGTCAAATGCTAACCCTGAGATGCTAGGCAGGGTACATACATTCTCTAAGCATCCATTTCTTTCTCTATAATATAGGTATAATAATAATAATAATACCTACTTTATAGGATTTTTGAAAGAATTCATTAAGATACTATATGAAAAGCACTTAGCATAATCTCAGAAACTAAGCATTTTACAACTATTGCCTAGTAGCAGGGACAGAAATCTGATTTAAGGGAGTGATGGTGGGAATACAGAAGGATCAAATTTGAGAGATATTTAAACTGTCTGACCAACTGAATGTGATCAGGACCCAGAAGGAATTTATTAAGGATGAATGGATAGGAAAAAGACCTAGGGATAGAGAAAGGATGAGTTTATAAGCAAGAGTTGGCGTGGGAAGAGAGGAGATTATGAATGAGATTTAGACATGTTTAATTTGAAGTATTTGTTAAACATGCAAAGGAGGCTTAAGGCATTTGAAGGTCTGAGACTTAACTAGTAGTTGGAACTATTGGAGTGAATAATATTTCTTAGATTAAATGCACAACTCAACACTACAAAGAAGCTGAAAGATATTAATTTATTTATCTGGCATTCCAAATTATATATTCTTAGTAGGGTGTATAGACTCCAGCATAAGAAGTATTTAGTTTTTAGTATCTGTCAAGTGGTGAAATAGAAAAACAAAAAAATAAAACAAAGCCGCCTAAGAGGTAGGATCTCAGCTCAATACACTAATTTAGCCCCATCTCTGAGGTCCTGATCTATGGATAGGGGACCCCATGAGAGATATTTTGGATACTGGGTGAATAGCAGCATCACAGTTTCAGATTTTGATCAACTGTGCCCGAGGGATATAGAAAAACAAAACCCAACCCTCAGGACCTCAGGAGAAGGGACTGGTATGAGGGTCCCAGGCAAGCAAGCTAGAGTCCAGAGCAAAGCTTCAGTCCCAGTGGCACAACTAGATTGCAAATGAGGACACAAAGGTGGAAACACAGTCACCGTGTAAGGTAAACGTGGGTTGAGAGGAAAAGATGCTGCTCAGTGGGTATAGGAAACTGAAGTTCTCACCATGGATCCAGGGTTAGGGCCAGAAGAGCAATTCTAGATCTTATCCTCTTGATAAGCTTGGTCAAGGCAGGCATTCATCTTACTGTTTGAATAGAGGTGAAGCAAAGATTGACATTTTTTACCTTTATCTCTACCTCTTCACTCTTGTGATCCCCAAAGATTCCATAAACTGACATTAACTTGGAATTCCTAGTCCTAATTATCTGTAGCTATCTAGATTTATCTTTAGCTTAGAGTTTCAGGGTTCCTGTTGTACCTGTACAAGTACACATGACCTGTGTATGTCTGCACACAAACACACAGGGCTGCTGTCCACTGATGACTTCTGGGGGTACATAAGTGATGGGCAGTGATGAGCACCCCAGGCACTGTCATTGTTGAACTCCTGCTGACATATTCCAGCACTCCTGTGCAGTTTCTGCCATATGCACTTAGCATCTCACATTTTGATATCAGTGCTTGCATAGCTCTAGCTTTGTCCTAGCTTCACAAAAGTCCGCAGACTGTTCTTGACAACTACATCAACAACAGTAGCAACTACATTTATTGAATATTTACTGTATACCAGATATTATCCTAAGTCCTAAGTCAGTGTTTTTCAACCTTTTTTTTTTTTTTTTTAAATCTCACAGCACACTTGAACTTACAGTTAAACTTCTAGAGCACACTTAAATTATGTTGATCTGGAAAAAAAAAAGTAAAAAAATGTACTTACTGTATTTTGAACTTCTTTTGAAAATAATTTAATTAATGGTCTTTAAAAATTTTTATGACACACCTAATATCCTCTCATGGCACATCAGTGTACCACAGCACACCGGTTGAAAAATCAGTGTCCTAAGTGCTCCTAAAAATCTCATTTACCCCTCAAACAAATACATAAGGTAGCTACTGTTATGCTGTTTTTTCTGGTGAGGAAATCAAAATTGGTGAGAGTTGAGTTCATTATTTCCAGGTCACATGAAGTGGGAAAGCCTGCACTCTAATTTAGGACTGACTCCAAATCCATGCCTTCAACTCTCATGCTGGTATTTCTGAGCACATATTCCTTGGTCTTTGGGACATGAAGTTATGTATATGTCATGGAAGAAACTAAGAATTGACTAACCTCTATTAATAATTAAGACATTCTAGCAGCTTGCTCATTAACAGAGAAAAGAACTGGGAAGGAGGTTATTCTTAGTAACCATTTAATGAACAAAACCCTAAATTTAACTCTCTAAATAAATAAATAAATCACTCTTAACACTTTTGTGTAGTACCTTTCTCCTTTTCTGGTTTTATTTATACTAGAAAAGGTAGAAAATAGAATTTGGCAAGTAGAGCCTGAATAGGTAGCAGACCAGAAAGGTGGTGTGGTTAAGCACACAGCATACGAGGCCTGGGATTGGTTGTCCAGCCTTAACCACGGCTAACTCAAGTCAATTCACTTCTCTATCTCATTTTTGTTATCTGAAAAATTGGAGTATGAATAAAGATTTGGAGAAGAATTACAGGGTCAAAAAATTAACCCAATAGAATTTAAGGAGAATTTGTAAACAAACTTATTTTCTTAATCTAGCTGTGTGAGTCAGGAAGAATGGAAATTTGTCCCATCAACATTTGAGGGTGGCAAAAGGACTCTTGGGAATTGGGGTTCTTCAGTGCACTTCCAGATGGAATTTTTTGCCCTGTGATGGGGCTAATCTGTATATAATCAAACATGATGATGGTGGATGATCATTGAAATTCAGAATGAGAGGTGAGGGGAAAGGTTGGAAAGGTGAGGGAGGGGTGTATCTGAGATCTACCCTTTCCCTCTCATGATGTTCTTCTAGTGAGTCTACTCTCTGCAGATGCCCACTGAGAAAATAATTTGTTTATGACACTGGGAATAAGCTTTGTAATGCTCCTTTTATAGGTGAGGAAAATGAGTCTCTGGTTTTTTGTTTTTTGCAGTTTTGGCCCGGGCCAGGCTTGAACCCGCCACCCCCGGCTATATGGGGCCTGTCCCCAACTCCTTGAGCCACAGGCACCGCCCTCTCTGGTTTTTTAAGAAACTTCATTAAAGCCTTACTACTATGAGACAAGATTCAAAGCCCTGCCTACTTGATGCCTACACTATTTACTACATCATGCTATCTGTAACTCATTTAGCCAGTTTCCTCTGCATAGTCCTAATAATTCACATATTAATAGTCGTTCATTTGTTCAGCCATTTAAATGTATTTCATAGGTAGTTATTAAGCACACTGTATCTCCAAAACACTTCAAGATTTGATAAATCTCAAATGCCCTGTTGAATTCACTTCTAAATTCCACAGAATGCAAAAACCTTTTTCTTCTAATAGGAATTGGACCTAGTTTTTCATTGTATTTTCACTAAGGAGAAGCATGGTTCTGTATATCAGAAGATGTGAGTACAAATGTGGTATCTTTCCCTTGTCAAGGGTGCCTTTAGCAAAAAGGTATATTCTTAAATAAGTGCATGTGTGAACTGTTGAGAATGGGTTTACTTTATAGGATGTCATAGTGAACACTAGCACTAATAAAGGACAGTACTCCCCCCAAAAGTAGTCTTTTTTACATGTCTGAAGTCCAAGCTGTGGTTCTAGGTTGAAACAATTTTCCCTAAGCTACCTGGATTCAGTTCAGAACCTCGTTATCATACCTTCGTATTGCTTTTTTCTGCCTACCATCATAATTTCATTTGATGAAACTACCTCTACAATCAAGCTAGTAACTTTTGATTCTTTTGTTCAACTGAGGACATTATGTTGTCTTTGCTTGGAATTTCTACATCTTACCATTAAATTCATATGAATCCTTTGCCTCTCAAACACTACACTGGTTTCTCATTCACTGAAATTTCCCTCTCTTTCTTGGTCACCAACCCTCAGGTTGGATCATTTTACCACTTAAACTTCTCATCTGCTTTTCTTCTTTTGATTACCCTTCAAAGCTTTTGAACTTAGTCTCCTGCTTTTGATCTGCAATCCTCTGTTTCTTTCAAAGACTTCTTTTCCCTCTTCATCTCTGTCCCCTTTGCTGGATCACCAACTGGAAGGGAAGTCACTTCCTCCTGAAGTCACACGTCCTGGTTTCATAGTCATTATTTATCAAATATTTGTTGAGTACTGATAGGCTCCCCAAACCAGGGCAGCAAGATAAGAATCCTTACCTGAGAAATCTGACAGGGGTGACAGACATGAAAATAAACCTTTCAGAATTGTTATAGTAAATGTCTAGAAGAGAATGCTGGGTATACTCATGGTACAAAGGAGGATATGACAGACTTACTGATTGGTCAGAGACGGTTTTGCAGAAAGACCTTGAACTGGGTTTTCAAAGATGTAAAAGAGTTTTCTCAAGGAGAGATATGAGGAGAAAGGATTTCAGGAATAGGGAACATCATGTACAGAGACTTATGCATGCAAAACCTCGTGTCCCATTTGGGAAACTGTTAGTTCTTTGTTATTCTTGGAGCTCGGTGCGTGAATAGAGGCTTCAAGAGGTGAGAGGTGAGGCTGTGGGGGTAGGAGGAGCTAAATAATGAAGTACGTTGGATGCTTTGCCAAGGACTTGGGGTTTTATCCTTAAGGCCAGGGAGGATCAGTGAAGGGTTGTAAGAAAGAGAGCCATAATAGTCAGATTCAGAAAGATCACCTGAACTATAGCAAGGATAATGTCCTAGATGAGGACAGACGGAAGACAGGGAGACCAGACAAGAGATTATTATAATAGTATAAGCAAGAAATGAAAAGGGCCTAAACGAAAGCAATGGTAGCAGTGTAAAAAAGAAGGGGAGAAATAGTAAACATGTTAGAAGATCAAGTTGACAGGACTTAGTGACTAACTGGATATAGGGAGTGAGGGAGTGTTTCTACACAGGCAACTGGGTAGATATGGAAACAACTAATTGTAATAGTGAAAATGGGGTGAGGAGGACATAGGTGAGGGAAGTGAGGGGGAAAGACATGACCATGTGGTGGAAGGTAAGGCCCAAGATATAGACATTGTTTGGACATGTTCATTCTGTTTTGCAGCCATGACTAAAGGCCTTCAGGTCACAGTGCCCGACAAGAAGAAGGTGGCCATGCTCTTCCAGCCCACTGTGCTTCGCTGCCATTTTTCTACGTCATCCCATCAGCCTGCAGTTGTGCAATGGAAGTTCAAGTCCTACTGTCAGGATCGCATGGGGGAATCCCTGGGCATGTCCTCCCTTCGGGCCCAGTCTCTCAGCAAGAGAAACCTGGAGTGGGACCCCTACTTGGATTGTTTAGACAGCAGGAGGACTGTCCGAGTGGTAGCTTCAAAACAGGGCTCGACTGTCACCCTGGGAGATTTCTACAGGGGCAGAGAGATCACAATTGTTCATGGTAATAATGCCCCTGTTTTGACTCTAGGAAATGGGTTGCATTCTTCCCTTCCCCTTATCTGTACAGGGATGTCCACCTCTCACCCTTTCAAACTCTCAAAACTTTGATTTATTAGACATGGAAACATTAAGAAACCTACCAGATTGCTTTAATGGGATGGTGAAGGGAGGAACAGTGGGCAGCGTAGTATCTAGAGAAGAAACTGATGAGCTTTGGAAATAGTCTTTCTAGAGCCCAACAGCAAGTCTCTGGTGCTTGTTTTCAGAAGTGAATTGAAATGGGTTCTAGGGAAAGAACTTCAGACAAACTTCCTACACTTTGACATCAGCCTTTAGGGCCCCTTTCTCAAATGTAGAAAGTGGACTTTCCTAAAAAGTTCCTCTGCTGGGAATTGTGCTTGGAGAAGGGACATATGCATGTAAGTTACAGAACCAAGTGGATGCCCCTGGCCTGAGCCAAGGTGGCTTTGCATCAGTCAATTCCACCCTTTCTCCTGTTCCCTTAAACCTCTGGACAACAAAAGGTCCCAAGAGTCTGATATGACCTATTTGATTATTTGAATTTTGAAGAACTTTTGTAAAGTCAGTTTGTTTCCAGGAGTCTCGAATAATTTTGGAATTTATTTAGCACTCAGAGCCTCTGCAGGCTCCTGACTAGCATTAGATGGTTGGTTTCTGGCCTGCATTCTCTCTCCTTTGTTTATTTTAAATAAAGCACGTATCTTTCAATCACTATCCAGGGAAACAAATAGAATACTGCAGACATCCCAGAAGGGCTCTCTCCTCCCAAACCCCTATTGCTCAATGTTTTTCTTTCAGAGGACAGGTTTAGGACTCGTCCTTATTTTTGTGGTAACAGATGCAGATCTTCAAATTGGAAAACTCATGTGGGGAGACAGTGGACTCTATTACTGTATTATCACCACCCCTGATGACCTGGAGGGCAAAAACGAGGACTTCGTGGAAGTGCTGGTATTGGGTAAGTGAGAACCACAGGTGACATTTTCATTGTAGACCACTTGCACTGTCTCCCTGCTCTCCCCGTGTGGACTGGTAGGTTGTATACATTGTCTGTAGCTTTTGCACATAGGCAAACCTTTTAAGAATATGTTTTTTTATGGGCAGTAGCTGTACTTACTATATCTTGTTTTTTGAAGGCTCTGACCCTCTTTTTATTATTGTCCCTAATACTTCTTTCTTAGTTTTTCCCACCTTCTTTCCACTTTCACCTTTAACCCTGATTTTTCTCTTATAATTTACCGTATATACTCGAGTATAAGCCGAGTTTTTTTGGCACAAAATTTGTGCCGAAAAACCCAAACTCGGCACAAATTTTGTGCCAAAAACCTTGGCTTATACTCGAGTATATAGGTACTTGTCTTTTTATATGCTAATTTTGAAGAACTTGCCAGAAGCTCTTTGAGAAGGGTAGAGGTTACTGGAAGATCAGAATTCTCTGGTGCGTCAGGACCTCTTTTCCCACTCTATCACCTCCACTTAAGACAAACAGAAAGAAAGGAAGCTAAAAACTGGGTTTAATGATAAAAGGTACCCAATGAAAAGGTACTTGGCTGTTTAAAAGATATACTAAATGTTTAATTGGAAGGCAAATTTCTTAAAATCTAAAAACGGCTGTGTTATTCTCAAAACAAATACATGTAATCCTTGTTAATATTAATTTATTCATAAATGAAAACTGATTACTTTCGGCTACTTTTCCTTTTTCATAGATTGGAGGAAAGTCATTGGGATCTAATCTCCTTAAACAAAACTGAAAGTCGAGCATTATTTTGTGCTCTTTAAATGTTGGCTGAACAAGAAAATTAGAGTAAAACCTACAAAATTTAAACTATATTAATTGTAGGTGAAAAGGTAGTTCAGGATATATATGTGATGCTATTTTTCAAATGAAATTATATTTTCTGTAGCCTCCAAGAAAACAAGTGACAGCAATTTGGGGGAATAATAAGGGTCTTTCCTTTTAAGGCAAGTGAGGTCCGAGGTTGATTTTTTTTTTTTTTTTTCCTGTATGAAACTCAATCCCCACAGAGAAAGTGGCATTGCTTTGGGATTTTTTTTTTTTTTTGAGACAGTATCTCACTGTGTTCCCCTCAATAAAGTGCTATAGCGTTACAGCTCATAGCAACCTCCAACTCTTGGGCTTAAGCGATTCTCTTGCTTTGGCCTCCCGAGTAGCTGGGACTATAGGCACCTGCCACAACGCCCGGCTATTTTTCTTTTGTTGCAATTGTCATTGTTTAGCTGGCCCAGGCTGGGTTCGAACCTGCCAGTCTTGAAATATGTGGCTGGCGCCGTAACCACTGTGCTATGGGCACGGAGCCTGCTTTAAGATTTTTAGTTTGAGCCTTTATCATGATTATGTGACTTTGGAATATTGACTATTCTGATGCTTTAGTGTTATTCATATATTTTCCAAATTGGATTAAGGTAATAATGGCATAACTTATTTGGAAGGTTGACTTAATTAAAACATAATCCTTGGGTCCAGTTATATAAAGTAGAACTGTTGTGACTTGTGAAAGAATGGAGATGTGACAGATATTCAATAGGAAAGGAAATAGTAAAAAGCACATATTGACATTGTAAAAGAACACAGGGAGATGAGATTTGGGATCCACTGTGACTCTGTAAATCAGAAGGTAATAAAAAGATAAATTTTTGCTTAATCACACAACTCTTACAGCCAAGTTTGAAGGAACAAGTGGCTCATTGAGCCTACAATTAGCTAATTGTGAGCACAGTTATTTGGCCGGGGCAGCTATTTGCAGAGAAGTAATTGCCTGTACAGTAAAAGGCGGCCAGGTAAGACCCACTTTAAATAATTTGGTCTCAGTATTCTGCAAACCTGGGGGAAATGGATGGAGAGAAAGCATTTTCAGCTGAGGATGTTCTAAAATGGACGAAAGGACATTCCTCTCAATCAAAACAAACAGAACGACCTGGGCCAAGATGTTATTCTCAGGGCAAAAAGGGGTCAGCAGCTGAGAGGTGTGTGAAAGGAAGACTCACACGACAATGGTCACCAATGTTGGATGGAAGGAAAAATGAACTGTAAAGGAAAACTGGGAAGGTTGCAGATCAAAACTCACAGCAGTGGCAGTAGTAGCACTTCTATGAGATAAACATACATGCTAGGGTTCTTGGGAAGAAGAGACCCATAATTCTACTGTGTTCCACATTAATTTGAGACATTCAAAACATGATTAATTTGTCATGGAAACTTACGAGGGCAACAACTAGTTGTGTTACTTATTTAAAGGGCTAGTTTGAAATCTAAAAAAAAATTCCAGGCCCATAAAATACTTTGACTTTCCAAATACACAATTCTGAGTCTTGTCTTGATGTCCCTTTATAGTTAAAAAAAATTCTAATTCTTTGGTTGTCATGTCCTACAGGCCTATTTGTTAGGTACTCTGTTTGTGTGAGGCCAGGAGAGCAACCTGATTTCTGAGATCAATTCCTAAGGAGATGAAGATTTCAGTGGAAGGATAACTGGGGCCCACAAGTCAGCTAATTACAATGTCCATGAACCACCTGTTTACCCACTGAATTTTTATATGAGGAGTAACTGGAGGATTTAGAACAGGGAGCATGAGAAGTGTCTCCAAATGTTTGAAGTGAAATTGTGTAGGAGAGGGATTGGAAACACTCCAGCTGGCTAGGTAAAATTGAATTGGGGTGGAAGTTACAAGGGGAGGGAGTCTGTCTTGGTATGAAAGAACTGTTAATACCTGGTGACATCCAATGACAGGATGAATGTGTCAGCCATAGTAAGTTCCACATCCCTGGAGGTAGGTATTCAAAAGCATGGAAAGTTTCTTATTAGAGTTACTGTATCAGGCACTTATGCATAGGAAAAGGTACTTACCTAAGTTATTTTTGAGCTTTATTTTGATTTTGAAATTCTTTGATTAAAAAAGATAAATACGATTGATGTGACTACCTTGATGAATAAGGAAGTGACTTCCCAGGAATATTCAGTTCTCATAATGGACATAAACAGGATTACAGGTCAATTACAAGAACATAGAGGGTGATGCTTATTCACAAGGAAGCATGTGGTCTTTTGTTTATTTGGCAATAAACTGTGATCTTTTGTTCAAGGCTAATAAGACTAATCCCCCCCCCACCCCCCAAGAGGAATAAAAGAAACTATTGATGGTGGTATCATCTACTTTAGCTATTCTTGGAAATGGTCATAAAATGGAGAGCAAAAAACTAGTTGGAATTTCAGATAATGAACTAGTAAGCAAAGATGAGTTAAAAACGTAAATTACAAAGTATTTCATGTTTCTTATATTCACAATGATGAAGATGGAAAAGTTGATAAGTTGATGGAGCAAGATTGTGAAGTGTCTTATATGTAAGTTTGGACTTACTCTGAAGACTTGGGGGGGGCAGGAAAGAAACCTTAAGAGAGGAATGAGATTAGATCTTACATCAGGACACCATCTAGCAGCAGGGTAGATGAAGCATTGGGGAGAGGAGGGCTTGAGCAGAGGGGCCTGTTCAGGTGGGTTTGGAAACTGCCACAGTAGCACAAGTGAAAGGTATGAAATTCTGAACCAGAAGAGACAACATAGAAATATTTCTGAGATAGACACAATGGATCTTGATGACTAATGTATAAAAGAAAATGAGAAGAAGGATGAGTCAAAGAGACCAACATGATTTCTAGCCAGCTGGGAGGCCGGCTAGTCCATCAACTAAGGGAGAGGACATTGGTGGACAAGCAGGTTGGGGAAGCAGGAGAATGAGTTTGGTTTTGGACATGTTGAATATAAGATGTCTGTAGGACACCAAGATAGAGATATCTTGCTGACAATTAAAAACGTAAGTCTGGAACTCAGTGGAGAAGTAAGGATTAGAGATAATAGATTTGTGACTCATGAATGATAGAACCATGAATGAACAGTACAGATGAGTCATCCAAGAAGATTCTATAAAGTGAAGAACCTAGTCATCTTATAGTCTAGTTTCACTTTGTGTAAATGGTAACATTGGTACTGTAAGTATCCTTATCTTGATTTCCCTTACAAAATTGATAGCTTCTTAAGAATATGGGACTGTGAGCTCTTAAGAGCAAGGACCCATTCCCATTTGTCTTTTATATCTGCAGTGCTAAGCAGAGTATCTAGAATAAATACACTTCTGAATATTGTTCACTTGTGAATGTTGTTTTAAGTGATAAATGGGTAGAATCTGTAACTCATCCTTACTTTGGTCCTCTTAAGTATTAGTCAACAAGGAGTATACATTTGTTGACTGGCACAGGGTTAACCCAATAAACATTGACAGTCTCAAGCAAGATAACATGATTTAATCTCATTTTTCCTCTAGTTGTTTAAATTATTACTAGTGATAGATTCGTTGGGGACTATGGTTGAAAGCAATACAAGTAGGATGTGGGTAACTTAAGCAGAAAAGAAGTTCCTTGGAAGGGTATCAAACTGGAAAAGAAGGCTGGAGAATCCATCTTAGAAAAGGATAGGATGGGCGGCTCCTGTGGCTCAAAGGAGTAGGGCACTGGCCCCATATGCTGGAGGTGGCGGGTTCAAACCCAGCCCCAGCCAAAAAGAATAAATAAATAAAAATAAAAGGATAGGATATTAGGGTAACACTTGTTAGTGTCTGTACAAGCAACCCCCTGATCTCAGTGACTTAACCACATTGACAATTTATTACTTCTTGTCCTAGTCAGATGTGGGTTAGAAAGCTCATTTGGTGGAGCCCTTCTACTTGGTGGTGTAGGGATCTGGATTTCTCCACTGTCTGATCCTGCTGTATTGGAGACCTTTGCTCCCAGTTGCATAAAGAGATAGTGAAAAAAGACCATGTGGTATTTTTAGGGGACAGATATGATAGTGACATGGATCACTTCTGCTGTCATTTTTTGAATGCATAGGAAGGAAATAAAACTGGTTTGTGCATTGGACAGTCTGCCCTGCCATAGATACTCCCAAGGTATACATAACAGGAATTAATGGACAATATCTTTAGGGCTTCATAGCCAGACAAAATTAACTTTGTTTTTCTATTCTTGCATTTTCCCACTCAAGAATCAGAGTCTCAGCAAAGAACTACTAGTTGGCCTAATTTGGGCAGTTGTCAGTTGCTTAGCTTTGGGAAATCAGGGGATTTTGGTGGCTAGTCCATCAAGATACCAAGAATTAATTCTCCAAAGTAAATTAGGACACTTATAAAAAAAAGAAGGGATAGATGTGGGATGCCAAAAAAGCAGTAAATGTCTACCAAAGTGATGCTATTACTGTATCCACCACCAATAGTACTATATACTGATAATAAGTTATAGTTGACGAAGTTTTTCATAGTATAGGAAGGAAAGTATTATTTTTTCCTTATTTTCAAAATGGAGAAATTAATGTCTAAGCTGTATGCCATATCCCAGTTTTTTAAAAAAAAGGGTCAGATATAAAAACCAAGTGTCTTGATTCTTCACCATATCTCCTTCCATGATACCATAGGAACTGTCTGGATTAAGAAGCTATGAATAAACCCTGTTTAAAAAAAAAAAAAAAATCTGTTTGCTGCTTAAGGCCATGGGTTATGATTTTTATTGCTCCAGGTTTTCTTCAGTCTTTCACTTTATTTCTTAGTGAAACACCCCCCCCAACTATTGACCAAGACCCTCACTTCAGAGGCTTAGTTGTTCCCATCTAGATTGCTCAGTCCCCACTGAGCATGACTCACACCTCCTTCTACCCCATACATCTGAACCATCCACAAATCGCTATAGAAGCTTCTTTCAGAGGTTTCAGAAATATACCAAGACATGTGATTCACAAAAATGGGAGGACAACCACTGATTCAACATCAAACATGAAAACTATACTGAACATCCTTTGACTTTTTTTTTTTTTTTTTTTTTTTGATGACTCAGAAGGTAAAGTCATTCTGAAGTTGGAAATGCATCCAGTGTTTTGAGTGCTTTGAAATGACCGTGACAGGTATACTTAAGAAATATTTAGACAGACATTTGGGATCATAGGGCCATACCAGCAAGTCACAGAAGGTGGGAGTGTCCAGAAGTCTGTCACTCTGGGATTAAACATTGGTCTGGGATCAATGGCGAGGACAGGCTGTTTAAAACCTGGAACCTTGCCACTGTTTGGATAGGAATAAAGTTCACTGGGGCATCTCCAGCTGGCAGGAAAAGGACTTTACCATTTCAGGAAGGCTCAAGCAGGGAAGTTACTATTTTAAAATCTAAAAACAGCTTGCCTGTTCTTACTTCTTTCTATGCACAATGTGAGGGCTTGACCCCGTCTTTCTGATGTCCCAGGTGGTAGCTTGTTTTTTAAGGGCCTTTAATTAGAAAAATCGGAAAAAGGGCCCTGGTGGAAATGTGGCTGGATGGACACCCCTGCCCCTGGGCCATGAATAGAATAAGAAGATATGAACCGAGGGGTGTTTAGAATCAAGGTAAGGTAGACGTTCCTAATGGTAAATAATAATTTTTAGAAATTACATGTGGTTGAGGGAAATTATAGAAACTCCTTCTCTGACAAGCTTTTAACATGGAACAGATTCTCTTGCCTAGGATATTAGGTTAAACAATACGGATTTTTCAGAAACCTTTCAATGATTTGACTTTATTTAAAAAGTCTACAGATGGCAGAATTTATTCTCTGTAGATGATGATGCATCAGATACTGCTGTTTGATTTTATTTCAGTAGTTTCTGTTTTAGGAAAAAAGATACATGCTTATTGTGATAAATTCAAACAAAACAGAAAAGTACAAAAGAAGAAAATATCTCCTAAAACTCTCACTATCCAGAGCTAACTTTTATTTCTTAGGACTCTTTTTATTATAAGAGATAGAAGCTCAAACTGGCTCAGGGGAACCTTTTGGTTTGGGTAACAGATACATCCAGGGGTATTCCTAGCTTCAATCATGGATGAGTACTGCTGTTTGGATTATGTGTTAAAGGCTGTCCTATTTTCTGCATCTCCTGGGCTACATTCCTCTGTGTTCACTTCATTTTCAGGCAGGTTTTGTCCACATAGGGTAAAGATGGCCCCTAATCTTTGGCGTCTAGGCTTCTATAGTCTTTTAGCATCTTCCATTTCAGTTAAAAGTCCTCTTCTTGGGGGTGGCCTCTAGGTTGTGGGAGGAATGTAATTAACCACCAGCCCCAGCTGCACCAAATGAATTTGAAGGGAAAAGGAGTAACTTCCTGAAGGAAAAATCAGTAGTCAATTTGTTTCCAAATGAAGAAGAAAAGAATGCCAGACAGGCCAAAACAAATAATGTTAACATTTGGGGAGAATTCATCAGCTTCTGCTTCTTTATGGGCCAAATGCAGTGCCAATCCAGGAGGCCAGAAATAAGTATGCTCCCAGCAGGTCCTTCTGAGTAAGAGCTAATTTGGAATTGAATCTTCTCGACAAATGCAATTCCACAGAATTACCTTTGTTTTCCTGTCATGCTTCTATTTTTTCTTCCATCTCCTCTTGTGATTTACCCAGAAAGGAATGGGCAGGCATGGATTTTTTCAAAAAATCAAGTTATTTGTAATACAATACCCGAAATTGTTATTGTAGTCTAAAATGAACTTTCCTGACCATTAGTATTAAAAAGCCACTAAGAATCTAATCAATGAATTTTGAGGAGGGAACATCTCAGAATTTGTGATTGACTTAAAGGATGCTTAATGGGACTGTACTTGATGGGATTGTGTACAAATGCCCTAGCACCCACCCCTGCATTACTGCTGCCTTAGCTTAACTTACGTCTACCCTCGACTCCCATGACTTCAGTTAAGTCTGTTCAGAAAGGCTACTTGTTGCCAACCCTTCCCCTCCCCCTCCTATTTGCTTTCCCCAGCCTAGTGCTGCTAACCAAGGAGATTTGCTGATTAAAAGGGCCTCAGCTCCCAGAGTTCCCATGGCAACAGCCTCCTTGGAGGTCTTTGTTGCCTGCTAAAACTTTGATCTCTGAGAGTGGCTGCTGCTGTTTCTAAGATTTACAAACAGAGGAAGAGGGAAAAAGAATTGGGGGAGAAGAAAGAAAAAGTTTACTCCTGGCAGAAGGGAGAGAAGGAATGAATTACAGAGCTACACTCTAACCATAAATCTGGAGATTACTTTTTTAGAACATCTGATTTGGGCTGTGCCCACATTTTCATTTGAAGGCTCGATTAGGCTTCACATATGCTTCAGGTTATGCCTCAGTGGGGTTGATTCCCCTAAGAGGGTAGAATCATCCTTTCTAGTGTTAGCAGACACCTGTGCCTTCAGGTTTCCAGAACAGCTGAGATTACTCCACAACTCCCATGAAAGAAGAGACAGAAAGCAAAAGGCAGAATGGCTTTGCAGGTCTCAGCTCTGCTGCCTTTTCTTTCAGCACTCTGTCTTAACCCTGGCCTACCTTGCACTGAGCTTACCTAGATTCCTCTGTTGGTCTTGTTTTTAAAAAGAACCAGAAAAATGTGTTGAAGGGATGGAGGAGAAAGAAGAGCTAGAAAAGTTAGCCAGGCATCAACTAGAATCTGATTCAGGTTAATGACTATCAATAACAAGCATTCTAATAAATGAGGAGCAGAGTAGGGTTTATGATTTCTCTAAAGACATGGGATCAGGCCTTTTATTCTTTGTAAGAAGCTTCCTTTGGCTTCCAGACCTCTTTACTGCATAATCTCAACCTTGATCTTTTAGACACCATGGAATGGAGTCAATTTTGCTTCAAGTATGATTTATATTTAAACTGTGATTTAACTAATAATCTTGCATACTATGTCTCTAACACAGCAAAAAAAAAAAAAACAAAAAAAAAAACGAGAGGGTCTTGTCCCTGTAAAAATTACTGTCTTTTGGTGATAATAAAAGTTCTGTTTCTGAAGCAATTAGACAAAAAAAGATTAAATTTGTCTTTGAATATTAAATATGTGGGCCAATGATTCTCAACAGGGGGCAATTCTGTCTTGGAGACATTTGGCAATGTTTGGAGACAATTTTTTGATTGTCACAACTTGTGGGGGTGCTATGGCGTCTAGTGGGTGGAGAACAGGGAGGCTGCTAAGCACACTACAATACAAAAGGGCAGCCTGTCCCTACCCAACAAAGAATTATCTGGCTCCAAATATCAATAGTGCTGAGGTTTTGAAACTCTGATCTTTTATCAAAGGTTTATATGGATACTGGATAAGGTCCACTGTGAACAGCCTGGGCTTTGGGGTCAAGCCACCTTGGACACAGTGCAACAACCTTGGACAAGTCAATACCTGTGAGCTGGGTTTCCTTATCTGTAAAAATGTTGGAGTGGTTATAAAAACATAGAAGACCTATTATGAAGAGTAAATGGCATATGATAACTCAAATTTGGTTAGTTCTCTTCTCCTGGTCATTCCCTACATCTCATCCCTAATCCATGGGAACAATCTTTAGGGAAGCCTACATGTGGGGACTCCTGCCCCTTCTATAGGCAGAGGCTTTAATGGGCCATCTGTGAATTGGCAATCCTATTACTAATAGATTCACATTTTCTCAACGACATCTGTGCTGTGGCTTGCCAGTGGTGACCCTAATCAGCCCTGTGGAAATCTTCCTGCTGGTGAATTTGAGGGCGTTGTGTCCCAACATGCTCTTTTGGTTGCTGTGTTTTGGTAGCTGTTGGAAGCCCCCATTTCTCAGGGGATGGCCCTTAGTTAATTGCAGGTTGTTTATCGCCTAACCTACATTCAAGGATTGGATCACACAGCCCATTCAGTGGAGCCTGGAGGAGTTTGGATCGGGATCTGGGTGGGAACACTTTAGATAGAGTAACTTTATAATTTATTATCGGAACTAGGACACTCTTCAGAGTACAAGGGGAAGGCGGACTTTGAATAATTCCTGGCAACACAACAGGCGTATACTGGTACGACTGCCATCCACCTTTAAATGATGACCACCTTAAAGCGTATCTTACTGATTGAAGAGACGAGGGTGTGGGCTCGCGGTTGGCTGCTGAGCCCGTGCTCCTAGTCGGCCTTTCCTGCACCGGGATGTGCCCATACTTCGCCACTCTGCATACCTGGACCAAGTGAACGGCCCCGGCAAAGAGATGGGGGTTTGACATAAGAGTTGTTCACGGAAAAATCTGCCCTGAGATTTCTGCAGGCCATCGGTTGCGGCTGTTTAAGACCCTGCGTTGTCGAGAGAACAAATGAGGTCTCCTCGCCCCTGTCCCTTTCCCTAAGGCCCCACCCGTCCTGCGCCGCGACCGCTCGGCCCCGCTCGGTCCCGCCGCTCCCTCCTCGCAGCCTTTATCCCGCCTCTCTATTTTTGCTTCACTTGTTGCTCACCGCTGTGGGAGGAAACTCGGCCTTCAATTAGTGCGCATTCCTGCCGCCTGCGGTTGCCGTGGTTACCCCGGCGGGAGCGGGAGCAGCTGGGTCAGCCGCGCGCGGCATTGTCGCCGGCTGCGCGCGCGCCGGGCTCGGCGGGGGAGGAACCGGGGGGCAAGCGCGAGAGTGGGTGGCACCGAGAAATCGGCTCAGCCCCTGGAAAGAAAGACTCGCAGTCCTTGAAAGCCGGTCAGGAGACAGTCGTTCCATTTTTCTCCGAAGCCAGCTGCCGCTATTCAAGCGTGCAGGTTTGCGGTTCACACGGGAGCGGTGCCTCCCACTTGGCTGAATTGGCTTCTCATGAGAGGGTCTGGGAAAGGCTCTGTGGTCGAAGACCCTTACTCTGAAAGGTGGCTGGCTACAGAGCAGAGGGCAGGAACTCTGACAATCTGAGGCCTACCAGGAGTGTGGCCCTCTGTGTCAGCCTGAGTGAGGCTGCCTGGGCCTTTTTTGTTTAAGGAAAAGTAACCATTGTTTGCATCCATCTGCTCTAGTCTGATGGATGGAGCGCAGTGAGTTCAGGAAGTCACACTGGGCTCCAAGAAACTCAATTTCCTCCTCCTCTGACATCCCACCCTCCTCCACATCATTTCTGAGTCAAAGCTAGCTGCTTCTGTATTTCCTCTGAGACCAAGTGGAACATGTTACATTACTAATATTTTGTATTTATTCACTCTCTGGGGGTAGGGCGTTGCATCACTATAGCACTTTGCAAAGACAGAGTACTTTGCAATCATTTTTACTATTGTTTATTAGTTTGTCGCAGCATGGTGAATGCCTTTTAATTAGATCATACTGTGTTATGATGTATTTAGTAATCCTTTTCCGGTTGGAGCTTTAAAAGGTGCTGAGAATTTCAATGATCTCCAACATTTCCTACAGCCAAAAATTATACTTTAATTATGTAAATAGAGTAATAATGCCACAAACACAAATTTCAGGGTCACTCACTGTGTATATTAGGAGACTGAGAAAGTAGTTGCTGTGCATTTCTAAATCAAGGATCAGCAAACATCCAGGGGTGGTGAGATACTAGGGAAAAATACTGGAATGGATGTGAATGGACCCAGGTTCTGTGGCTGGCTTCATCATTAGTCAGCTGTGTGATTTTAGGACAGGTTCTTAACCTCTTACCTAAAAGCTCCTGAAAACATGGGGTAGAAAATGCACTAGATGATCTCGGAGATCCTTTCTAGCTATAAAATCTGACTCTAGAATTCCATGTGAATAGAAGTCAATTTCTTAGGCCAAACTCTTAACCACCAAAAATCCCCCAAGTATTTAACAGTTAATTGCAGCTGGTCCATTACTAGTCATTTTATGGAGAGAATTCACTGTCACATTCATTTATTCTCCTCTACGACTATAATTTAAAATGGACTAAAATGTAAAAGACCCCAAAATTAAACACATGAAATGATTAAGAACATAGTTTATAAATATGTAAATGAAAGGGAGGATACATCCACATTTGCGATAGTCATAAACTATATTGAACGCATGGTTTCCATGGGAATATAGAATAAAAACAGGGATGTGTGTGCCCTTGGGAAATTTCCAATCTATTTAGGAATCCAGATAGCCGTGGTAACAACACGTAAAAGCATAGCCCTGGAAACATCCTTACACTTAAAAGGGCCAGAGAAAGGCATCTGCTGTCTTCAAAAACTTAGGAGAGAATATTTTGGAGAGTTAGGAGCTGAGAGAACAGGGGGTGGATACAGTACATCCCTGAAAATGGATCTAGGGCATCTGAGGAAAGCTTGAAAGAGGAATGAAGCTGCAATGTGCCTTAAACAGAAGGGAGAAGAAGGGAACCACGAGGATCTGGGGAAGAAAGGCATTCCTCATTGTCCTAAACAGAAGGTTCATTTGTGTAGTATTGGCAAACCCCAGGAGGACTCCAAGTTAATCAGTTCAAAGAAATGAATGGAGAGAACTATGCTTTCAACAGTGGCGTCATCATGAAAATGAAGTGTTGTCAGTCGTTTCTATAATTCCAATGCATTAAAAACCATGTGTCTGTCATCAAGTGATTGAGTAAGCAGTTTGTCCCAAATACAGAACTTCTGCACTTCCCATTCCATTTTGAAGGCTTGGATTAATAACCATAGCTTGGATTTAAGTTTAAAGACTTGAGACAAGCACAGTCTGCTTGGCTAAAATCCGAATGTATATCGTATTTCTGTAATGATTTCATTAAAGATACTCTAGCCTGGTGGTTCACAGCTCCTTGGTGTGGGGTGGGCTGGTGCTTCCATTTCCTTAGATAGAAAGATGGCATTTTAGGATGATCCCACAACTAGAGGATGCTCCTTGAATTGAGCCCTGAGTCCAGGCATGTTGAATATTCTGCAATACATAGAATAGTGACAGATGAATGAATGAATAGATCCTGTATATTTATATTAAGAGTCTACTTCCATCTGAGATTGATAGATGGCGCTGTACTGAGCAGGAAATCAAAAATCCAGCCGGAAGCTCAGCATACTGATCAAGAGGGATTTGCCACATGTCAAGGTCCTGACAGGCAGGTGAGGTGCCTCCTCCTGCCAAGCTGCTGGGGATGCCAAGAATATAGCACAGTCTCCACCCTGCCTGTAGAGGCACATGTAAAGGAATCATAACAGCCATGAGATAAGTGCCTTAATAAAGCCATATACAGTGGTCCTAGGGACAGAGAGGACTAAGCACCTTCTCAGTGTAGCACTCATAGGGCTCTGTCAGAATATGCCTGAGTATTGTGGACTATGTGTGGTAAGTGCTTACCTTGGCAAAGAAGGTAAGTGAATTCTGCTTTGAGGGGGCCTGACCTACCAAGAAAAGAGTATAAAACCCTTGGGAAAATGCCACTAGGACATGATTTGTTGTGAAATGTGCAAAGCTCTATACAGAAGTGAGAAACCAGGCAAGGATTGTGTCTCCAGGGAAAGGCCCCATGACCAAGTAGAATCTGATGTCAAAAAGTAAAGAAGGTTGATGAAAATGGATTTAGCAGGTAGAAAATCTTTTGACTTTACTAAATCTTACGACACAGAAGCAGGTATCTAAAACTGAGTTCTTATACAGTCGGACAAACTGTATAAGTTAGACTGTGAGCTTCTCAGGTGTCTCAAGGGAACATGTCTTTTTGTTTGTCTCCACCTGGCACAATATACATTCTTTGTTGAATGAATGTCGAATGAGTGAATTAGAGAAATTTCACAAGTAAGCAGGAATATGTACAGGGGATAACTTCAAGGTAGCAGTGGCAAAAAACAACTGAAATAGAAAATTTTATAGGTAAGATATGTAAATTGTTTCAGTTATGGTGTATGTTTCTGCCTTGAGCATTCAATCCAAAATGTGTGAATGTGTTTGGCTACAGAGTTTGTGACTGTGTGGTACAAAAATGGCCCTTGTGTGTGTGCCTATACAAACTATTAGTATGCCTAATTCATTTGGTCTATTCATGTGGAAATTTCTCAAAAGTGGTGGATTCTGCAAGTTTTGGGGGAAAATGTTTTGAGTGCCTACATGAAAACTGTATTTTCTACTGATAGTTTGAGCTATGGTTTGAAAAAGAGTAAATGTGGCCTTCTAATTGCAGGGTCTGTTTTCCATCCTTTTCTCAGACATTAAAGTGAATTGTAATTGCCACTCTTACTGAATCTTGGAAGAATGACAGTGATTCACAAGTGTTGGTAAAGTGCTACTGAAATCTGGAATGTATTTACTGCCATTGTTTGGATTCTCTGAGATCAGACCTTCATAGAAGAAGAAAAGATAGAGCATTTCTAACTGGCAATGGTGTTTCTTAGAAATTGTTAGGGAAGAAGCTGGGAGCAAAATGACTTTCAGAAATACAGGATTCTACCATAAATCTAGTTTTTAAGATGCCCTTAGTTTCAATGAAATGTAAGTCATAGTGTAAAAGCCAGAGGGCTTTGCACTCTCTCTGCTGTTGACAACACATATTGGTACTGTCTGCTCTCCCAAAACTCCTACTATGTTCTGAATTCTGAAGACACTTAATTTTTTCCACTTTACTGCATGATTCTGTCATTTACATTACCCTGCTGGGGCTAACACTATAGAGGTGCATTGTGGGAAGCCTTCATCTTCTTCTGAAGCATTAACTTCAGGGAGCTGCTTCAGGGAGAATGAGAAGTTGGATGTATGCCTTCCTGTTGGAGTGACAGCTTTGTGAGTTTTCTGCCATATTTCTGATATGTTACTACACCCTCTTTTTTATTTCAATTTTTTTCAATTACAAAAGTAAAAAACGTCTAAAGTAAAAAAAATGAAAATCATTTCATGGTTCTTTCATGATGCCCCTTTTAGCTCCCCAGAAAAAAAACCTATTTGTTGTGTAATACTGTTGCTTTCAAATTTAAATTTGAACCTAGATGGCTAGAGCTTATATTTCCTATCTTTCTGTGTGTGGAAGTGATGTCAGAACACCATTCATTAATCTGACCTAAACAGCCTCTGGAGAAATCCAGCTTTTGTGTTTTATCTCCCCATAAATACATCTCTGTGTATATACCCTTCAGAGGTTGCAAGCTCATGATCTGTGGGCTTTATGCAGCCCAGAGACAAACTTTTATGGCTTGTCTTATGCTGTAAAAAATATATGAATTGGTCAGCATGCCAGTAAAGGGTTCAAAAAAAAGAAAAAGAAAAAAAATGTGTGTATTAATTGGTTGCCAACATCTGAAAATCAGGGTATTTCACATATAGTCTGTGGTCTGGTGAATCTTGAGTAATAGAACGACCTGAAACCCTGAAGACACAGATAGATGGCTAGAAGTGGGTAGTAGCAGCCTCCTTAAGACATGTATCTGCTATCTGCCACACCCCAGTTGACCCCTTTTATATTACATCTGGCCAGTTGCACTCACTTGCTTTACCTGCTGGCCTCTACAGACATTTGAGTTTGCAAATGATATAGATAGGATGACCATGTAATTAACTTTATACACTAGGACAATTTAGATCAGTGGTTCTCAACCTTCCTAATGCCATGGCCCTTTAGTACAGTTCCTGTGGGTTGTGACCCACAGGTTGAGAACCACTGATTTAGAGTAAAAATGAGTGCTATTAATAATTATACCAGGACTATAAGAATAAACTAGGACAAGACAAACCAAGATATATGGTCTTCCTATTGATAGACAACTTCATTCAACCCCTTCATTTTACTAATGAGAAAACTAAGACCTAGAAAAGGGAAGTAGCTTGCCCATGCAATTTACCGCTATGCTTTTTTCCATTATAACATGCACTATATAATATGTATAAGCACTATAACCTCCTTGAACGCTTGGATTTCTTACAGTTAATAATTATCACATAGTTAATTTTGTGTGAGAGTTCACAAATTTGTAGCTTATATCAATGATAGTTCTGTTATGCATCTGAGCAGTGATTTGGACCATAGCACATTCAGAGATGTTTAAAACATTTATAGGCTTGAGAACTAGAGAATAAACAAAAGCAAAATTTCTCATTTTACTAGATACAAAAAGAGATGTATTTAGATGTGCTAATTGTCCAGATTAAAAAAAAATAAAAATAAAAAATAAAAGTCTACCAGTAAGTAAGTAGCTGCTTGCTAAAAAAAACACTGTTTATTGTCTTTTTGATCGTTGGCTATACCTGGTCTTCAAGAGATGTTGCAGACCCCAAATTCCCAAGTATTTAGCCAGCTGTTTCTAAAAGATATTTGTACAGAGAACACTCCAGATGAGACCAGTGCATGTTCTTAATCACTTGCTCAAACTTTGGCCCCAAATCCCTATCTAGTGACCTACCCAAGGGAACTGTGTAAGCCTTCGGGCAACTCTTAACCTTTGGGGAAGGCTTAGATCAAAGACTAGCTTGAGAAGATACTTCTTTCCAGTGTCCCACGTGGCTCCCTCTTGTCCTTCCAAGGGACCTTACAAGCAGTGGAGCCATCTTACCATGTCAGCTGCACAGGATGGAGAACAGAAAGAAGGAAGCCCTTTTCACTAAAGCCAAAAGCAGAGTTGGCCTAACTCACCCACCCCACTCTGCCTTTCCATAAAGGATACACTGTGATCCCCATTAGCTTTTCAAACATGGGCCTATCACCCACACAGACCAGGATGCATGTTACCACACTGGCCTTATAGAGTGGAGGAGAGCCCCCAAAAGGTAAAGTGGGCAAAGATCCCTTTTACCCTACTCAATAACACCTTGCCCAAACTGTGGTATTCTTCCCTGGAAAAGCCCTTTTCCTTTGACCATTGTCAGAGCTTCTTTTCTGTAGGGTAGCTTGATAGAGGAGGGGACCAGTGACCAACCTGGACCTTTAGACTCACAATCCGAACCACATATATGGGTAACCTTTTTCTCTAATGCACCTTAACAAACTTTTACAGGAAAAAGTTGTTTTCTAAATGAGACATATATACATAACACAGACCACTAAAGCTTTGCTGTCCAGTAACAATGTGGCTACTGAGCCCTTAAAATGATAATATTTTGGTGATACTTAAATAAGTTAAAAATAAAAATACCTTTATTTCTTCTGTTTCTTTTTCCTTTTTAATGTAATTACTAGAAAAGCTACATTTACTCATGTTGCTAACATTATATTTTTATTGGTCACAGCCATTCTAGAGGCATACATCATGTATGTCATGAAGTAGAATTTAGTTTGATGCTTGGTGGCTTTTTACCATTGAATCTGAAAGGAGGAAGTTTGGTAGTTGTTTCCTAGTACAAATTATTAGTTTATCAGGAAGGCTTCAGTGTGGTAGAGACATCTGGTATAGGGGCAGAAGTTCATAATAGAATGTTACCTTGATGTGAAAAGATGGTGAAAGCATTTGGGACATGTTTTTATAAATCAGGCTAATTTTTAAAAGGAATAATCTCCTTGCTCATGTCCCCCGGCATCTTGTTTCCCATACTGCTCTTTGCCTCACAGAGCCACTGAGAGGCACCTGTTCTGACACCAGCTTTTTAGCTTCCATGCCATATCATACAGAAGGAACTTGGGTCCATACAATGCCAGCTGTGGGTGCCATATGGAAAAGCCATATCATATACATATGTACAGAGTGTTTCTGAAGCCAGAAGGAGTGTAGAGGAGTGTGTAACTGATCTAGCTTTATCTTTTCTTTGCCTTTGAAAATTTTAATCATTGAAATATCTTTAAGGCCATAAATAGAATCATGTAGTGAGATAACTCTGAGTTAAAACCAAATATGTACTTTTGTTTTTATATGGACACAGGACTGTGTATGAATGTATGAAAATGCAGAGTGAACATTTGGATGCAGACAAGTTTGACTTTTCAATGAAGGATATGGAGAGCATGTATAAATGAATGGGGATGGTGTACGTCAATCTGTTCAAGCAGAGTTATTCATATTGAAGCAGAGATTTCCTCCTTCTATAAATAGTTGAAGTGAAAGTTCTGTTTCTGCTTCTGCCTCATTTAGGTGCAGAGTTCACTTAAGTGGCTGCCAGAGATTTATGGAGAAGGTCATTGTCTTGACTGAGCCCAGCTTTAGTGGTTTGCCTCTCATACCACAAAAGGCATGGACCAGTGGCGCCATGTGTGGGATGGTATCAACCCGGAGCCAGGCTTCAGGCTGTGTTTTCCTTTGCATTAACTGCTTTCCTTCTTCTTTTCCTTCCACTTCTTCTAGGCAGGACAGGGCTGCTTGCTGATCTCTTGCCCAGTTTTGCTGTGGAGATTATGCCAGGTATTCAGTCATTTAACTCTTTATTTGCTCAATTTGCTATCACTACATCTGCCTTGCTTCTGCATTAGTTACTAATTACTCCTTTAATTTATTAGCATATGTATATACATGTGCTATATATATGTGTGTATGTATGTGTGTGTGTGTGTGTGTGTGTGTGTGTGTGTGTCTGTGTGTGTCTATGATCTTTCCCAGGATTAACTAAGCCCATCAAAAGAGACTTTAAACTGCATTCCTTCTGTTACTGAGACCTAAAAGAATAATGGTAATTTAAAATAGGCTGATGGAAACCTAGTTCTTTAGTGACAGCCATGAGGGCTCTTTGGCAATCTTCATGCCCATATCAATACCTCATATGTACCCTAACAGCTATAAGTATTCTTAACAGAATAGTTATTTATCTGTAGTCCTATTTCCTAAGTTATATGTTTATCTATCCATTATTATATAACTACACTATTCTGAATTGCCTTTCATAATATTATCAATTTTTTTCAGACCCTAGGAAAACTATACCCCTTCTCCCTTGAAAAATACATATTTACAGACCTTCATTATTTTGTATACAATTTTAGGGGCTGATTATTAGTGGTTGCCTTACATCCCTAGGGGGTCCGTGGGCCACATGTCAAGGATACCTGCCTCAAATATACATCTTTGTCTTTTTATGTAGCCTCAGTTGAACATCCCAGCCTAGACAAACCCACACCAGTTTGGTGCAGCACTATGGTCCATAACTGAAGGAGGATCAGAGAGAAGCAAGAAGGAACTGTGGGAGAGGGTATATTTAACCCAAGGAATAGGAAAGGGTATAATGCAGTCTTGCTTTAGAGGGTTTCTGCCAAAGTTTTAAGAACTGCCTACTAGCAACAGAGAGATACAAAATCTTGGCCATTGGTTTGGGCTGAATTTGAGTTTTAAAAATATCCAAAGTCTTTACAGTTGAGCTTCACTTATTATTCTGCCGTGAATTCTTTTAGTCCTTTGTCTCATTAGCTGGCCAACTCAAATGTAGATGTTCTTCTGATTGATGCTGCTCCCAAGGACACAAATAGATATCTCTTTGTGATCACCCTTATCCGGGGTTCCCTCAATTTGTCAGCATTTATTCATCACAAAAAAACAATGTTACATTGCAGTGATCCAAACTAGATGCTATTATCTCCTAGTCCCAAGAAAGTGTTACTGTATTTTTCATATCTGGTCCTATATGCCGGAATTTCCCTCCCTTTTGACTTCAAGAATCCTTTCACAGATAATACTCTTTTGTTTCTCAAATGTGACTTGCCAGTCTTTTATCCTTGACTGCCTGACCCAAATTGTAGCTACCAGTCCACATAGTTCATATAAACCTCAGGGCTCATGTCTGTCATAGCTACATTGTGTTATTGTGTGCTTGCTCAGGCCTAGGCCAAAGGCTTCTGATACCTGCCAACCTCATGAATGCTCTCCAGACCCTTCTAGCCAGTTACCAGGTCTTCTCATTTCCTCACTAAAGAAAGGTTGATCTTGTTAATTTTAATATATTTCAGATGGATAAGGTGAGGAAAAACAGGAAACATAAGTTGTTTGTTTTTTAAGGAAATTATATTATAGACAGTCAATTTATTTTTTTACTATTTTCATTTTCACCAAAATCAGTTTTACTATTATCACAAAACCTTCATGTAACAAAAATGCCATATTCTCAAGCTCCCAACTAAATGTCCTATTTAATTGAAGGAATATTTAATAATCCAAATGTAAGAAAAACAGTGTATACTTGAGAATCAATAGAAAGGGAATTTGGTAGATGGCTTTTCTACCAAAGTGAAATGCTTTAATCATTTGGCTTTTAAAGGAAAGCATGCTTCACTCCAGTCTGTCCAGGCCTCCAGAAGGAAGCGTGGTCCTATTCACCAAGTCCCAAAAGCATGATATTGAGATAAGTCACCTGAGGACCATAATAATTTTATCTAAGCCAATTAAATTTTGTTTCCTTTCTCTTAATCTTTTTGGTGGGTGAATGAAGTAAAACTCACATTCAGCTTCTGGCAGAGTGGTGAAAATAGCAGAAGTTGACAAACTTACACATCAGCCTTGTCATTCATCACAGCTCCTAGTCACTTGGCTATGTTAGCTGTCTAACATGGTCAGCATGAGTGGGATCAAACCAAACCCATTCTCTGGGGACAAGGACAGTGTCTTCTTTGAGTCTGTGTCTCTAGTTTTCTCTAGCTGTGGATCACCATCTGGGTATAAGCAATAGGTTTGGACCTGAGCTCTGATCTGAGTATAAGAAAGGGATTGTAGGAGTTACCAGCAGGGAAAGGAGATGAATACAGAAGGGGCCTGGAACCACCTAACCTTAGGCTACGTTTACACCACATAGACACAGAGCCCTTTTCTCAGGACTTAGCTTTTGTAGATAAGATCAACTTGATGAAAGAAGATAGCTGTATTCCTAAAGTCCACCACTTCATAGCCCAGTGGGCAAGGTTCCCCCTCCTCCCAGCAAAGATCTTTCCACTCTTGTCCCATCCTTGTTCTGATTATACCATCAGTTTGATTAACCCTCTCCCCTGTAGGGGATCTTGAGACTCTCCCATCACTTTGTGCTGGTCCTCCATGTGCCCAATATGACGCAGATCACCTTCTTCTCTCTTCTCCATGCCCCAGCCCTCCTCACTCACAGTTTCCCTTGAGATTCGTGGGCTCTGTTCCCTGTTAAGAAATGTTTTCTTCCCCAGGTTTCCCCTCCTTGCCCCTTTTCACCAGGGAGGTACCAATCAGAGTGTGCCATGCCCTGAAGGTGAGCTGCCTCGAGATGGATTTCTCTGTGCATCCCTCCAGAGTGGGTGTTTGTTGGCCTGGTGATCCTGGGAGTCTTCCTCTTCTTCGTCCTGGTGGGGATCTGCTGGTGCCAGTGCTGCCCTCACAGCTGCTGCTGCTATGTCCGCTGTCCATGCTGCCCAGATACCTGCTGCTGCCCTCAGGCCTGTGAGTAAAGTGACCAGTGGGGAGATGTCGGGTGACCAAAAGAAATGCCACCTCTCCATCTGCCAGAGTTCCTCCTCATCCACCTCCTTTCTTTCCACTTGAAGTCTTCCCAGACTTTCTCCTCCTCTGGGAACCCCAGCTTCAGGGATGACTGTCCTTGCTTGCTCTCACCTGCATGTGCTTCTCCACGCTTTTGATCCATACCTGTCACCCAGTGCATTTGGAATCCTCACAGACATTACTCATAACATGGAAGCACAGGTTCACGGTGGTGAGGTTGTGGGGGTGCTCTGCTCAGGGCATTCAAACTAGAGGAAGCCTTCCCTGGTTATTCCCCTCCATGCAGAGAACTTCCTCTCTTTATAAGCAGAGTTGACTAAGTGTGGCCTTTAGGCACTACCCAGCAATAGATGAATTTTGTTTAATCCCATGAGAAAGTGGCCCACTATAGGAACTAAACTTCATTTAGGGATTCACAACTTTTACCTTTACTGTCTTAGCCCATGTAGGCATTATGTTTGACACCCCTGCCACAAACCAAACACATCTTGAAAGAGAGAGGCACTCCAGGTATCTGTAGTATCTTTAGGAATAAAGCAGTTCCAAGGAGGAGTCAGGTTATCTGCTCTTCTTTTGAAGTCACAAAGCAGGGGCCATATGCAAGCTCACTGCCTGCTTTCCTTCTCTAGAAGAGGCTCAGGATCCTCCTTGAAGCAGCCCTTGTGCTGGGCCTCCTCCAGAAGGACTGAGGCAGCCTAGAGACAGGGTGGTTATGAGTAGGCTGCTACTGTCACTGAGGATACTGCTATGACAGCTCCCAGAACCGCTTAATTACTCAGCTGCCAGGTACTAAACACTGTAATTCCTTATGTCATTGCCTTTTGGTGGAGCTGAAGGGGCGTCTAAGGGAGTGGGGAAGAGTGGTTCTGATGAATCAATTTAGTCCTAGGAGAACACACACATCCAGGAGCTCCCATGAGTGCATCCTCAGGGATTTTTTGGTGAGGGTTGTGGTGGGTGGGATGACATAATCTCTCTTGCTCTTCATCTCCCTCCACAGTGTATGAAGCAGGGAAAGCAGCAAAGGCCGGGTACCCTCCCTCTGTCTCCGGTGTCCCTGGCCCTTACTCCATCCCCTCTGTCCCTTTGGGAGGAGCCCCCTCATCTGGCATGCTGATGGACAAGCCACATCCACCTCCCTTGGCACCAAGTGACTCTACTGGAGGAAGCCACAGTGGTAAATGTAGTTCCAGACTGCCCTGCCCCATTCTTGTCTTGGGCCCCCACCTGGTTCCTTGGTGAAAATGCAGTCAGTTCAGTGATACATCTGTAGAGAATGGCTATCTCCAGTCTAGAAGCTGGTGCCTTCTGGCTACTGCAGGCTTTTCAAGGGCCATGGACATTGTGACATTGCTGACCAATGCTGTGTTCCTAGCCTCCTTAATAACTAAAATTATAAGAAAAAGAGACTAGGTACCCCCTGAATATTGATCATTCAGTTAATAATTATCTCATCCCTACTGCATATTTAGGACTGTGCTAGGTACCGTGAGGGTCAGCGAGCCGTGTAGGGCATGGTGTTTCTAACAAGTAGTATGGCTTACTCAAGGAGAGAGAATGGACCTTTATTAAAAAACAGATACTAAAGAGTATAGTATTTGGAGTTCAAGCAAAAAGAGCTGAAGTGGTTACAGAGACTTTAGCGAGGAGGTGAGATTTGAGCTGAGCCTAGGAATGAGCAGGATTTAGAAAAGCAAGCAGGGATACTAAGCACCCCAAATGGGAAGGCCAGTGTGGGGAAGTCCCAAAGCTGGGAGGGCACAGTGCAGGTGTCGGGCAGTGTCCAGCTTGTCAGCCTGATGGAGGAAGGTGGAGCCAGATCAGGGAAGGCCTTCAAACCCCTCCAGAGGAGCCAGGGCATGGTATGAGAGCCACAGCGGGCATATTCCTGAGGGCAGAGTTGGTACCATGACAAGGTGAGTGATAAGAGGAAGAGAGCAGAACCAGAGACCAGGAGCTATGACAGGACTGAAGCGGCTCAAGTGTGAGCTTCTGGATTATGATGGAGACCACAGGAGTTGAAATTCGTGGGTTGATCTGAGACGTACTTTGAAAGAAGCAATGAAATTTTGGGGAATTAAGGAAAGGGAGGCTCCAAGATGACCCCAAGCTGTCTAGTGGTACAGTCATAGAAATGAAGCAATTGGTGAGGAGAGCTGATTTGGGTGAAAATTCACCCCATTTGGGACATGATGAATTTGTAGCTACAGGCAAGGGTAGAGGTTGAGGGCATTAAAATACAGCTTTCCTGAGGCATTTAAACAGATTACAGGGTAGTGAAAGGTAAGCATTGTATGTGTTGTAGATTTAGGTGATTTTAAAATTCCCAGATATGGATGAGCCACTAGAGTTGGTAGAACAGATGCTTCTCCCCTGGCAGTATCTGGAGTGCTGGGGGAGGGCAGTTGGAAGAGTCTCTAGCCCTCTTTAGGATCTGCTGATGCCTGACTATGGAAGGAGTGGATATCCTCAGTGAGTAACTGGTAGTTGTGCTTTTCTCTCCCTAGAACTATTAGTAGAATTCTGACGTCTGAGACATAATGAGTCACAGCCTGGGAAGTAAAAGTTAATGATCAAGGGCACACAGGGAATTAGAGATAAAGACAATATAGTCCCTCTCCGAGAAGGATGGTGTGGACAAAAGAGAAATGAGTGGAACTTGTCTCAGACTCTATTGCTGCTTACTTTTTTCTAATCTTCTTTTTCCTTCCTTCTCTCTAGAATCCTTTTTCCCTTACCTTTTATTTAACGGGTTGTCATGATAAAACAGTTCTTATTCATAGATGGGAAATAGTTCCTCTCTCCCATTTTTAGCCTTTTTCTACTTCCTGCTTGTTGTAGTTCAATCATTTTGGCCCCATCCTGCCATACTAACCAACTATAATTAGAAGTGCCTTTAAAGAGAGGAAAAGTATTATTTCACATAACAGGAAATGCAAGGTAGGGTAGCTGCAAGGTTGGTTAACTGAATGGTTCAGGTGGCATCTTTCCATTTTTCATTCTGTCACCTTGCCTGGCTTTGCTCATAATCCCTTGATGACTGCTGTAGTTTCAGGTATTAAGTGCATTCAGGGATAGAAAATGGTCTGCTTCTCCCTTTGCCACTTTTCTTAAGAGTGAGAAAATTTTTTCCAGGAGCTCCTCCCCCATGCGCCAGACTTCTTGCAGTTTTATTGGCAAGAATTGTGTCAATACCCGTTCCAAAACCAGATTGGCTTGAACTAATCAAGACACACCTCTTAGGCCTAAGCAACTACTCACTTTGGAAGTGAACAAAATTAGGGTTCTGTTAGCAAGGAGAAAAGTGCAAAGATGGTAGTTAATGTCAGCCACAGCTAGTCTGGCCCATGTCATCATCACCTGGGTGGCTGAGTCAGGACAGAGTTTTTCTTGAGCCATACCTGGCACATTTCTGTACCCTTGGTCCCATGGGCAGCAGTAGAAATGGTGTTTGTCCTCTTCTAAGAAAGGTGGCTTAGGCCAATGTTCCATGTAGATTTATTTTTCAAAGAACATTAAAAATGTTGAGAAACAATGACTTATAAAAAAGTAAATTCTGCCTGTTTTATATTTATAAGCTAGTTCAATTTTGGGGTAATTATCTAGCAACAGTAGTTTTTCAGATTACATATGCATGCAATACTACACAGAGTAGTTAAACTACACAGACATCTTTGTATGGTATAGCCAGTTGGTTACCGAAAGGGAAAGAGATAAGAGGCACCCTATTTCCTTCCCTCATTCTTCATGGCAGCTACTTGAGAACTTTTCTGTTACAATGAAAGAAGGTTATCTGCTTCTGTGCTTCTCTGGATACATCTCTTCTAGCTACTCAAGGCTCCATCTCTGCTGAGGATCTACACCCCCCCCCATTCCCACCTCACCTCTCCAACCTTTCCTTCTTTGGTGACTCCTTTCTATCAACATTCAAAATATGCTCAAATCTCTCCCATTAAAGTACAACTTGAAAAAACTCTGTAAAATATTTCTTCCCTATCCTCTTTCTTGTCTCTATAGTCAAACTACTTGAAAAAATTTTTTGAATATTTGATGTCTCCATTCTCTCTGTTCTCACCAAGTCCCCAGCTAACTTCATCCTGCTATCGTTTTCACCGCTCCAGAAACCATCTTCTGTCAGGATTGTTTTTTTGCAAAAAACTAACAGATGCTTTTCTTTTCTCCCCCCCCCCCTTTTTTTTGAGATATAGTCTCACTCAGTAGAGTACTGTGGTATCATAGCTCATAGCAGCTTCAAACTCTTGTGCTCAGTGATCTTCTTGCCTCAGCCTCCTCAGCTATAGCTCAGACTATAGGCACCTGCCATAATGCCTGGCTATATTTTAGAGACAGGGTTTTGCTCTTACTCAAGCTGGTCTCAAACTCCTGAGCTCAGGCAGTCCACCTGTCTTGACCTCTCAGGGTGCTATGATTAAATAAACGAGCCACAGCATTGGGTCTCTAATGGATACTTTTTATTCCTTACCTCCCCTGACTTCCCCAAAACATTTGCCACCCCTAACGCACTCATCATTCATTGCCTTTCTCAGTAAGGAGCTTTGTAACTGTCCCTAACTATCTCTCTGTATGCTGGCTCTTCTGCTATGCCTCCTCCAGATGTGTCTGTTCCATCTGGTGCCCTCTCCCCGGGAAATCTAATCTACTCCCCTGGCTTCAACTGTCATCTATATGCTGATGTCTTCCAAGCATTATCTCTACCCTCTCTTCTGCTCCTCAGTCTCATTTATCCAACTGCCTTCTGAACATCTCCATCTGGATGTCTTGCTGGCATTTCCACCTTAGCCTTGGAAACTGACTTAATCGCTTCTGCTTCACTTCAAACCACTTTCTGTGCGTCTTACCTCAGTGGATGGCATCTTTGTCTGCCTCCGCAGCCCACAGCAGAAGCACGGACTTCATTCTTATTTCTTCCTTCTCCCTCACTTCCCTCATCCACTTGGTCACCACATCCTTTAGACTATGAGCCAAAATAACCTTGAATTGGTTTACTTTCCTCTGTCTCTACTGCAACTATCCTAGTCCTTGCTGCTATTACCTCCCACCTTGCTTAATGCAATTATCTCCCACCTGGTCTTCCCGCAGCTACTCTGGCTTTGCTAATCCATTCTATTTCACATATACCTGTGAATTCTTATTCATGTAAAAGAATTGAGTAGGCAGGTAGGGTTTTTAAATGTCATTTTCAAAATTAATAAGGATGTGTGTCTATATATATATATGTATATATATACCTACTGTATGTATACAGAGAATATGTAAATTTTTAGAATCACTTCTCCCACAACTGAGATGCTGTCACCTGGGGGGTGGAATCTGGCAGCTGTTCCATCATCCATAAACAGCCTTACTTAGCTCATTAAGATAGGACAGGAAGAACAAGACTATATCCATGGGTATCTGCCTTAGAGACTCCTTTTTTGCAAGTTTTATAAGTTGAATTTTGGCTACAAAGGAGAACTTAGCTGAAAAATAGCTGAGTTTTAATTGGGTCAAAAATATCAGCTCAAATTCTTAAGCCATAAGGCTTTTTGAAATTACAGTTTGGCATCAAAGTGAATATCCCAATATCCCCTCTCTAATAAAATTGAAGTTGGCAAGGCTAATGAATGAGGGGAGCTGAAGTATGAAGAGCCACACCAACAAATGACTTGGACCAGACTGAATCCAAAAGCATAAATAAATCATCCATCAACCCTAAACTGAAACATCACCAGGAAGAAAGTCATTTTCCACATATGCTGGACTTTGGCCAATAGTCTAGGACATTTCCTATTAAAACATCACCATGCATCAGAGAGTTCTCTGATCTTCAGACAAATTACAGATAAAAATCAATCTGACACCATTTATTTGCTTTCAAATCAAGAAATATTTAATGAATGCCTACAACTTTTCCCTATCCTCAAAGAATTACAGTCTAGTAGGGTAGTTGCTAGGGGTTTGTGAATAGAAATAAAATGAGTAGGTAATACAAGGCAATATATGATAAGATTCTTCCATGGTGCTGGCTTGGAAAGGAAAATCCGATCCTTGGAAGGCAGGATAAAGAAAGGTTTTCTGATGTTTCATATACTCCCGAGTATATCAGTGACATAGAGCCAGGTTCTACCTGGATGAAAAATAGTTTAGTATACTGCATGCTCAAACTTGTAACTTACCATTAAAAAAAAAAAAACCAAAAAACACAACAATATCTTTTAAAGGGAGAATTCCCTAAATTTTTAGCTACTGAAACTAAATGGATGCTGCCCCTAATATCTAAAGATCAATATTTTGCCTCTTTCTTTTAAAAAAAATTATGATAGAATTTAAATTTCTGAAGCCATGGGGCTGCTGTGACTGGGGTATCAAAGCTGAAAGGATCTAGTATAGTAGAGTCTCTTTATAATGCCAGTGTTGAAGGCAAAACTCTTATCTTCATTTGAAACTACAAATACTTGCCGTAACTTTTCAAGGACAGCATAACCTATACATACACACTCAAATGTGTATCATAATGAGGAGTGTAATTTGTTATAATGACATAGAAAACAATCCAAGCTCCAGTCCAAGTCGCAATTAACTGAGGATGCTCCAGCTGTTGCTCAGGGCAGCAGCCATCTCTCACTGGGCATCTCCCACTGCCAGGGGACAGCTGGTACATTGTTGCCTATAGCAACAGCCTCCCCTCCATCTCAGTATTACTGAGTGCTTATCATACACTAGAACACCTATATAAAGCCACTGGCTGTAGGCAGAGTAGGCCCCTTCCCTAATGCCTAGAAATATGCTAGTTTTCTTTACTTAAAAAATAATAATCAATAATAATAATTACAATGCTTACTTGAACCTTGCTGCTTTCCTAAACCTTTCATGCTTTTCCCTGCCTGGTCGAAATTCTCCAATAAACCACCAACATAGCCTCATCTACCAACTTTCATAATCTCTTGGAGTATAGTTTCAGTTTCTATTCCCAATTTCTCCTTGTTCATTCATCCATTCATCCATATATGGAAATAAATGTTTTGATGTCTATAATGTGCCAGGCTCTATGCTAAGTGCTGGGGATACAGAAGAGCAGAGACCTAGTCCTTATCCTCAGGAAGTTTACAGTCTAGCGAGGGATACTCTACTGAAAGTACGCTTTTCAAAGAAACTATTTTTATTTTTTTGAGACAGTCTCACCCTGTGGCCCTGGGTAGAGTGCTATGGTATCATAGCTCACAGCAACCTCAAACTCTTGGGTGTGAACAATCCTCTTGACTCAGCCTCACAAGTAGCTGGGACTACAGGCATGTGCCACTACACCCACCTAGTTTTTCTATTTTTTTTTTTTTTTTTTTTTTTAATAATTTATTTATTTTTTTATTGTGGAGAAGGGGCAGGGAAAGAAGGCGGGGGAAGAGGTGAGTGACAGGGTCGGGCCAGTGGCATGGTACCACATTGGCTGTATCTAGGTAGAGGCA
>CAUYPK010125289.1:0-21679 GCA_963574355.1 Loris lydekkerianus | reverse complement strand
GGTCTGAGAATGCCCTGGAGAGCTGGTTTGGTTATGGCAAATTTCTTCAACATGTGAATGTCATTGAAGTATTTAATTTCTCTGTCATAAATGAAACTCAGTTTAGCCGGGTAAAGGATCCTTGGTTGAAAATTATTTTGTTTTAGGAGATTAAAAGTTGATGACCATCATCTTCTAGCTTGAAAGGTTTCAGCAAAGAGCTCTGCAGTTATTCTAATATTCTTGACCTTGTAGGTGATGTTTTCCTTTGTCTGGCTGCTTTCAGAATTTTCTCCTTCATATTAACTTTAGTGAAGTTGATTATGATGTGTCTGGGTGATGTCTTATTTGGGTTGAGTCCTTCTGGAGTTCTGAAACTGTCTGCTATCTGAATTTCAGAATCTCTTGTCATGTCTGGAAAGTTCTCCTTCATAATCTCATGGAGAAGAGACTCTGTGCCTTGTGAAGCCACTTCACCGCTTTTGGGGATCCCTATAAGACGAATATTGGTTTTCTTTGAATTATCCCAGAGCTCTCTGAGAGAGTGATCTGTTTTTGCCCTCCATTTCTCTTCCCCTTTGAGATTTTGGGAGTGTTTGAAAGCTTTGTCTTCAATGTCAGAAATCCTTTCTTCTGCTTGCTTCATTCTGTTACTGAGGGATTCTACTGTGTTTCTCAGATCTTTGAGGGATGCAACTTCTTGTCTCATTGTGTCAAAATCTTTGGTCATTTGGTCTTTGAATTCGTTGAACTCTTGAGATATCTTTTGGGTTACTGCTTGGAATTCTAATTCAATCTTATTTGCTATCCAGATTCAAAATTCGATTTCTGACATCTCAGCTATTTGTTTGTGCATGGGATCTTGTGCAGTGTCTGCCCCATTGATTTTTGGGGGAGTTGATCCACTCTGATTATTCATATTGCCCGAGTTTTATTTTTGATTTTGCTTCATGATTGTTTTTCCCCATTGCCTTTGGCCGTCCTCAAAGTTGGGGAGGTGTGTCTCCAAGATTAGATCCCAGCGGGATCACTCTGTTATTGCTGAATCTTTGTAGGGATTGACCCTGTGTAGTTCCTCTGGGGCTGTCCCAGCCAGGGAGTTCTGGTTGTGGAAGCAGGTCCAGAGTGTGACACACCCAGATCCAGCAATAGGGCGGGAGGTGGTGCATATGGTTCTGGGAGTGCCTGGTGTGGGTCACAGGTTGGGGGTTGTGGCTCAGCTCTTATGGAGGTCCAGCTGGCTCCAAGCCCAGGAGTTTGAGGTTGCTATGAGCTATGATGCCATGGCACTCTACCCGGGGCAACAGCCCGAGGCTTCAGTGTGCCAAAACTGGTCTCACTCTACCCCTGAGGGTTAAGGCTGTAAGGTGGCTCAGTCCCTTCCTTTAGGCTGCTCAGTCACTAGGTTACTAGCTCCCGCCCCATTCTTGCTCTGTGACCCTGAGGGCAGAGCTTGCTGGGGCAGTTCTTTCACAATGGCTCCCTGCGGCCCACAGCCAAACACTATTAGCTCCATCTGGCTCAGCGTCTCAGTCTGGGGCCGTAGACAAAGCCCAGAGTTCTCCACACTCCTGCTCAAGCTCTCCCCAAGGCAGTTCAACTGAGTGCCAAGTCAAAAATCACCAAAACAGTTCACAGGTAAGGCCTTTCTGGTTTGCATTCTCACTGTTGCTTGTACTTACAGCTGCCGGTGGGATTCAGTCGATCGAACACACACAACCACTTGCCAGTTTTCCACTCTTTTTGTCCTCCTCTTGTGGCCCAGAAGTCCTTTGCTGATTCCCTGTATCCTCAAAGGAATGATTATAGGCAGATCCCACCAGCCAGAGATGCCTGGAGTCTTATCTCCCCAGTCTCACCATGCCCAGTTGCAGGGAAGCCCATCTTGCTCTGCCCTCAAGATTTGTAGCTTTCTTGATTGCTCCATAATTACATTACCCTTGTAAAACCTGAGGCTGGTCTTTTAGATATCTTCCAGACCCTGCATTCCAGTGGACCAGCTGGCCCAACCAACCCAAATAGTCTTGAGACCTGGGAACTGATTCAGCGCAAGAAGACAATTTCTACAGTCCCATGATTTCACCCCCACCCCAACCAATCAGCAGTATAGATTCCCTATTCCCTGTCTGCTAAATCATCCTTTAAAAACATAGCCTTCAAATTTTCAGAAAATGGATTTGAGAAATGTCTCCCATTTCCTAGCTTGGAGTTTTGTAATATTAGACTCTTTTTCTGCTGAACCCCTGCAGGCATCTTCCGGTGCAGTGATAGTTAGGTGTGATAGTTCACTCCTATAATCCTAGCACTCTTGGAGGCCAAGGCAGGAGGATCCTTTGAGCTCAGGAGTTCCAGACTAGCTTGAGCAAGAGCAAGACCCCATCTCCACTAAAAATAGAAAAATTAACTGAGCATTGTGACATATGCTTATAGTCCCAACTACTTTGGAGGACTGCTTGAATCTAGGAATTGGAAGTTACTGTGAGCTAGGTTGATGCCATGGCACTGTAGTTTTGGGCAACAGAATGAGACTTAAAAAAAAAAAAAAATCTAAGAAACAATAAAAAAAAAAAAAAAAAACCCAAACCCCCAAATCCTGGCACCTTGGTCTCAAACTTCTAGATTCTAGAATGTGGAGAAGTAAATGCCTATTTTTCTTCTTCTTCTTCTTCTTTTTTTATTGTTGGGGATTCATTCAGGTTACAAGAAACCAGGTTACACTGATTGCACTCGTTAGGTAAAGTCCCTCTTACAATCGTGTCTTGCCCCCAAAAGTTGTGGCACACACCAAGACCCCACCCCACTCCCTTCTTCCCTCTCTCTGCTCTTCCTTTTCCCCACCCCTCCCTCCTTTCTCTCTCTGCTCTCCCCTTCCTCCACCCCCACTGTGCCCTTAATTGTCATTAATTGTCCTCATATCAAAATTGAGTACATAGGATTCATGGTTCTCCATTCTTATGATGCTTTACTAAGAATAATGTGTTCTACTTCCATCCAGGTTAATACGAAGGCTGTAAAGTCTCCATTTTTTAATGGCTGAATAGTATTCCATGGTGTACATATACCACAGCTTGTTAATCCATTCCTGGTTTGGGGGGCATTTAGGCTGTTTCCACATTTTGGTGATTGTAAATTGAGCTGCAATAAACAGTCTAGTGCAAGTGTCCTTATGATAAAAGGATTTTTTTCCTTCTGAGTAGATTCCCAGTAATGGGATTGCAGGATCAAATGGGAGGTCTACCTTGAGTTCTTTGCAGGTTCTCCATACTTCCTTCCAAAAGGTTGTATTAGTTTGCAGTCTCACCACCAGTGTAAAAGTGTTCCCTTCTCTCCACATCCACGCCAGCATCTGCAATTTTGAGATTTTGTGATGTGGGCCGTTCTCGCTGGGGTTAGATGGTATCTAAATGATTTTCATAAATGCCTATTTTTTTAAGCCAGCTAGTCTATAGTATTTCGCAGGAGCAGCTCTAGCCACCTATAAAGAATTTGACCAAGAGTCACTTGAGCCCCCAACACTGCTAGCCTCCATCTCCCCAACAATATCCCTCTCCTCCTGCACATTGGTTCCCCTACCACAATCCGATGACTTCTAATAGGTTCCTCAGTGGTCCTTCCCCTGATGGATCATCAGAGAGCTTTTTTTATAATTTCAAAAAGAACGCATTTTGGCTGGACTCACACCTGTAATTCTAGCACTTTGGGAGGCTGAGGTAGGAGGATCCCTTGAGCTCAGGCATTTAAGACCAACCTAAGTAAGAGCAAGACCCATCTCTGCCAAAAATAGAATAACCATGGTGGGCACCAGTAGTCCCAGGTACTTGGGAGGGTGAGGCAAGAAGATCACTTGAACCTACGAGTTTGAAGTTGCTGTGAGCTATGATGCTATGGCACTCTAGCTTGGGCAACAAAGTGAGGCTATGTCTAAAAAAAAAAAAAAAAAAAAAAAAACACATTTTGAAAATAGAAAAACATATATCAAGGAACCAAAAAATGGTCATTTGTAATTCTCCCAAATAAACCAAACTACTTTTATTTTGCTCATTCCTTTCAGTACCTTCTTCATGCATGTTGACTTATTCTATATAGTAACCACCAGAGATTGATTTCATATTCTGCTTTTGCTCTGGACAGAGCATGGTAAGTACTCTTCACGTTGCTGTAGCCTGCTTGGTATGTTAATAGCTACATAATAATCCTCAAATTTGTTGCACCATAATTTGCTTAACAAATAAGCGAGTTTTTCCCCAACTTTTTGTCCTTGTAACTAATGTTGCAATAAACATCTATGCATATTGTTGTTTGTTTGTTTTTTGTTCTCATATTGAATGTTAGTTTTAAAGCAGTCTGGACACCCGTGTCAGCTCTGGGCTGGCAGCTTGCTTTGTCCTGTCCACCCTGAATCCCTTCTCCCATGGAGAAGCTGCTAGGTCTCTGACATACGACTCTCAGCTGACCACAAATGAGCTGGGAACAGCATGGTCCCCTACTGAATGACATGTCAGAAGAGAGAGGGTTCAGAACCCATCTCTGCTTCTGGAAAAAACTAGCCAGTGTTCACCTGCCAGGAAACGGGATCAGGACAACCTGCATGGGCTTCCCCCTGCAGTAGAAAAAAAGCTGCCCTTGCCTGCCCAGTACCTACTAAGCTGTGTTAGCCTCATAGAGGGCACTATTTCTCCTCCATTGGACGCTCTCTGGCCAGGCTGATAGCGAAGGTAGTCCTACAGCCAAGGTACAGGCACCTGACTCAAGACAGGTGAGATGCTTTCTTTCCAGAGCAATGCAATGCTGGCTTAGCAAACAGCAGCATCCTACAGAAGTTACCCTCAGTTCCAACTGCCCAAATCCCAGAGCCATCTGGATGCCATCCTTTCTGAGCCTAACCTGTTCCCTTCAGCTGTTCTGAAGCCTTCTAAAGGAGTGTGTTTCTGTGCAAGTTGGACCAAGTCTGTCTCTTCTGCCTGTGAACAAAGGAACCTCCTGGATACACCAGGCTGCCTGCTGGAGGGATGCACAGGGCTCCAGGGATCATTCCTGCAGGTCATTCTGAGCGCTAGCCGTCAGACGTGGTGGCCACTGGCCTGAGGCCTGCCTCAGCCCGGCAGGCGTCTCTTCTCTCTCAGCATTTTGTGGCTCAGACATTCATCATTCTGACCAAACAAATCTTGACAAAGAATAAAGCAATGCCTTCGATCTTGCTAAGAGGCAGCCATCCTGCTCAGCATTCCCAAGGAGGGATCGGGTCTAGGCCCCACCCAAATTCCTGGACAGAGCTGGGCTATGAGCCTCTGGCTGGGCCAAGTGCAAGGAAATCCAGAAGTTGTTTGAATCCTGCACCTGGTGCCAACCTGCAGTAGTGAGATGAGTGAGGGTCCTGAAGCCAGCTGGGACTGCACTTGCCCCCTGAGACCCCTCATCAGCTGGACATAAGGCTTCAGTACTCTGAGCTTCAGTTCCCTGATCTGCAAAATGGGCATAATAGCCCCTAGGTCTGAGAATTCTCAGGACAATCACATTTTGGTCTCTGGAACACGACAGCCTCTAAATCTGAGCCATTTTGTCTGTCACTTCCAGATCTAGAGGGCTTTTCACAGTGTCACCCCACCATACTGTCACTGGTGTGGCCTGTGAGCCGTGGGCAGTCTTCCCTCCCCATGCCCCTGCCCTCACCTTCCTAATAAGACCCCACAGGGAAGGGAGGAGGCAGCTTTCTACATTCTAGTGGGACGTCATGGAGATGAGAAGAACCGAAGCCACTTCCATCTTGTGAGGCTCCTGGCATTAATAAAAATGAGGAAGTTTATAGTAATTGAGGTATAATTTCAATGTTTACACAAATAGAATAGAGTACAACATATCTGTGTTATTGAGAAGATAATTGCAGAACTCCATACATTTCTGGTGAATTCTGAGGGGTGCAATTTCCCTTCTGCGGGAGCTGGGGCTGTACCCTTCAGGTCCAAATTTCTAGGAAAATACATAACTAAACCCAATGTGGAGACTTTATGGGATTTTGTTCAGAGAAAACATGGTAAGGGGAACATTTTTAGATGTTTGGGAACATTTGAATAAGGGTGGGACATGGGATTATTTTAGGAAATTACTGTTCATGTCGAGGTCATGATACATAGAAGAAGAGCCCAAAGGGTCATAAAGTGGTTCAAGAAAATATTTCACAAATGAAAGTGATAGACAGGTACAGCATTTATGACCACACGGTGACACTGCTGAACCCAAGTGATGGGTATACAGGGGCTTCATTGTAACATTCTTTCAACTTTTTTTTTTTTTTTTTTGAGACAGAGTGTCACTATGTCACCCTCAGTAGAGTGCCATGGCATCACAGCTCACAACAACCTCAAACTTTTGGGATTAAGCGATTTTCTTGCCTCAGCCTCCCAAGTAGCTGGGACTACAGGCGCCCACCACAATGACCAGCTATTTTTTGTTGAAGTTGTCATTGTTGTTTATCTGGCCCGGCTGAGTTCGAATCTGCCACCCTAGGTGTATGTGGTTGGCGCTGTAATTACTGTGCTATAGCCGGGTGCCAAGCCCCATTCTTTCAACTTTTTTATATATCATATTTGAAATTTTTCGTTAAAAAAGATTAAGGTTTTTAGAATGCTTATACAAATGTATTATAGATTTTTCTGAATAAAGTGTTATTATGCTGCGTCCTGCTATCAGAAATGTCTCTTGTTTGCCCCTAAGGAGTCCTTCACCTGTAGCATCTCTGAGACTTTAGGATCTATGAGGAAAACAGCTTCGCCTAGGCAGCCTGCTCCTTGGGACTGGACTGGATTTCTGCAATGGTTTTACCTTCAACCACAGCTTGGGGAAGGGGTGCACTAATCAGCAAAACTGGGAGCAGCCAGCATGGACCAAGACATGTAAGTGACAGAGCCCCTGGGGAAACAGAAAGGAGGCTTGGGTAGGGGGTAGTGGGGACACTAGCTAAACAAGATAGTGGCATGTTCTACTAACACAAAACACAACTGTCCTGCTGTTACCAGAATTTCTTCTTCACTGTGTCCTTGGTCTCAGGGATTCAAACAATGAATCCACGGACCACAGATCAGTGGTAAGACAGGATTTATTTTACAGGAAAGAATACAGAGAAAGCATAAGAGCTTCTGGCAGAGGGAAAAACTGAAGTCAGGAAAAAATCTCTGCTCTCTGCCTGGGTTCTTTGTCTAGGGGTATATATAATCACATGGGTCCTCTGCAGTTACATTTGGCCAGGACTTGGTAACAAATGAATGGATATAGTCCCTTCAGCTGTGGTAAGATGAATGAGTACATCAATGAATGAATACAGTCCCTTCCTCTAGGGGCACAGTGGATGGGCGATACAGGCCATTCATGAAATTACCCAGGCCTAGGAAATGAGGGGTCCCTGTTCAGCCCTGAATGTGGTGACCCTGTATCACCCTTGGGCCTGTGAAATGCTCATAGCAGAGTAGTGTGGCCAGAGGAGGGCTGTCTAGGTCCAAGGGTGGTCCTGGGGTTGGCAAGGGCCAGAGCGCGGGCTGTGCCATGGTCTCCCTCAACTAACTAGAGACCTGCAGGCTTGTTGCTGCATTTGGTTCTCTGGCTCTCACCTCTCTTCATTCACTGCACCAACAAGCGTTGGGCCCAGATGCAGAAGGTGCAGCAGGTCCTCCCTTCAGCTGCATGGGGCCACCAGGGCCACCACCTCCCTGTATCACTATGATGCTTCATCCCACTCCAGAGTATATGCCCTCAGAGATGCATACACATGCCTACCAAGAGACACACAGGCTTCAGAACAGCTCCATTTTTTTTTAGTTTATTATTATTATTATTATTATTTTGAGACAGAGTTTCACCATGTCACCCTCAATAGAGTTCTGCGGCATCACAGCTCACAGCAACCTCAAACTCTTGGGCTCAAGTGATTCTCTTGCCTCAGCCTCCCAAGTAGCTGGGACTATAGTTGCCTGCCACAACGCCCAGCTGTTTTTTGGTTGCAGTTGTCATTGTTGTTTAGCTAGCCCAGGCCGGGTTCGAACACTCCAGCCTCGGTGTATGTGGTCACTGCCAGTAACCACTGTGCTACGGGCACCGAGCCAACAGCTCCATTCTTAATATCCCCAAACAGAAATCAATACAAATGCCCATCCACAGGAAAATGGATAATCGACAGAAAAAAAAAAAAAGCAAACTACCAGTATACGCAAAAATAATCTTGCAGACATAATGTTAAGTAAAAGAAACAAGAAACCAAATAGTACATATTGTGTTTAACTATTTACATAATGTTCAAGAACAGGCAAACCATGGCAATAGAAATCATAATACTAGGTGGGTGTGGTAGCATTTGACTGTAGCCCCAGTTAATCAGTAGGCTAAGGCACAAGGATGGCTTGAGGCCAAGAGTTCAAGACACCTAGCCTGAATGACACAGTGAGACACTGTCCCTACAGAAAGAAAGAAAAGAAATAAATAATAATAGTGGGGTACTCATGACTGAGAAGCTCAAGGAAGCTTCCAGAGGTGCTGGTAATGTTCCCCATGTTGATTTAGATGGTGGTTATAAGGTTATTGAGCTGTACACATAAGACTTTTGCACTTTACTATCAGTATATTATATTTCAATATAAAAAGTTAATGACTGTACGAAAAAAGTTTTTTTTTTGAGGCAGGGCCTTGCTGAAACTTTTTTTTTTCTGTGGTTTTTGGCTGGGGCTGAGTTTGAACCCGCCACCTCTGGCACATGGGCCAGTGCCCTACCCCTTTGAGCCACAGGTGCCGCTCAGCTGAAACAATTTTTTTTAAACACCACATAATGTTGAGGGAAGAGAATGAGAAACAGAATGACATCTATAACCCAATAAATACTGTTAATAATACAAAAAATATAAGCACAATAAACAACACATTTTTCAAGAACAGAAACAAAAGAGACACATTGGTGGATTAAAATGGTTGCATATAAAGGAGAATGTGGCAGTAACAAAATAAGAACAGGGCCTTGCTAGGATGCCTGGGGATTTTTTTTTTTTTTTTTTTTTTTTTTTGAGACAAAGTCTCGCTATGTTGCCCTCGGTAAAGTGCCATGGTGCCACAGCTCACAGCAACCTCCAACTCTTGGGCTTAAGAGATTCTCTTGTCTCAGTCTCCCAAGTAGCTGGGACTACAGGCACCCACCACAACGCCTGGCTAGTTTTATTGTTGTTGCAGTTGTCATTGTTTAGCTGGCCCGCTGACTGGGTTTGAACCCACCAGCCTGGGTGTATGCAGCCAGCATTGTAACCACTGTGCTGCAGGCACTGAGCTGAAGCCTGGGGATTATGTGCCATCCAAGAAAGAAAACGGGGGGAGGGCTTTGGGAAATCTGGACAATCCATTGAGATTTCCAACACTGTCTAGGGGACCCTATTTGGGCTCTGGATGCTGGAGCTCTACCTCAAGTGCTATGCAGTGCGCTTTACATACATTACTCCTGTTTACAGCCCTGAGACAGTAGACTGCTCACAGAGGAGACAGATTCCTCCCCCCGAAGGTCTGAGGCCCTTACCTCAAAGTAGGAGGCTGGCCACTGGGGTCCCACTGGAGCTCTGCGGAGAAGGGGAATTTAAGTTGGGACTTAACAGGTGACCTGTGAGCTGAGAATCCAGCAGAGGCAGGGGAGAACAGTGTGTGGCAGAGACAGAGAATGGCCCCATCAAGGAGAGAGGTAAGAGAGGTAAGCAAACTACTCACAGATCAGCAAGGCCTGGACTCAGACCTCAGCACATATTCAAGTACTATTGGGGCTTTTATTTACCTAACACTTTTAAATAACAAATGACAAATGACAAATAAGCACATTAAAAAATGCTTGGTGCCCATAGCACAGTGGTTATGAAGCTAGCCACATACACCAAGGCTGGCAGGTTCAAAACTGGCCTGGGCCAGCTAAAACAACAATGACAACTGAAACAAAAAATAGCCGGGCATTGTGGCAGGTGCCTGTAGTTTCAGCTACTTGGGAGGCTGAGGCAAGAGAATCACTTAAGCTCAAGAGTTTGAGGTTGCTGTGAGCTGTAACGCCATAGCACTCTACTGAGGGCGACATAGTAAGATTCTGTCTCAAAAAAAAAAAAAAGAAAAGAAAAGAAAAGAAAAAGATGCTTAACATCTCTAATCATTTGGTAAATGCAAAACAAAACCACAATAAGATGCCACCCCAATCCATTAGAATAGCTTCTATTAATAAGAAGAAAGAAAGTGAGCAGGCATGGTGGCTTATGCCTGTAATCCTAGCACTCTGGGAGGCCGAGGTGCGTGGATTGCTTGAGCTCAGGAATTCGAGACCAGCCTGAACCACAGCAAGACCCTGACTCTAAAAATAGCTGAGGCTTGGCACCTGTGGCTCAAGCAGGTAAGGTACCAGCCACATACGCCTGAGCTGGTGGGTTCAAATCCAGCCTGGGCCCGCCAAACAACAAGGATGGCTGCAACCAAAAAATAGCTGGACATTACGGTGGGCACCTATAGTCCCAGCTACTTGGGAGGCAAGGCAGAAGAATAGCTTGAGCCTAGGAATTGGAGGTTGCTGTGAGCTGTGATGCCACAGCACTCTACCCAGGGTGACAGCTTGAGGCTCTGTCTCAAAATAAATAAATAAATAAATAAATAAAAATAAAAATAGCTGGACATTGTGGCAAGTGTCTATGGTCCCAGCTACTTAGGAGGCTGAGGCAAGAGGATTACTTGAGCCCAAGAATTTGAGGTTGCTGTGAGTTATGATGCCATGGCACTCTAGCCTGGGGAGGGCAAAAGAGTGAGACTCTGCATCAAAAAAACAAAAAGGAGGAGAAGAAAGTGTAAGGATGTGGAGAAATTGGAAGACTTGTGCACTGTTGGTGGGAATGGAAAATGGTACAGGTCTATGAAAAACATTATGGCAGCTCCTGAAAAAAATAAGCATAGAATTACTATTTGATTTGGCAATTTCACTTCTGAGAATATACTTGAAATAAAGCAGGGTTTGAAGAGACATTTATACACTCTGTGTTCATAGCATCATTATTCACAGAGGCCAAAAGGTGTAGGCAACTCATTGTCCATTGATAGATGAAGGGATAAACCAAATGTGTTATATGCAAACAATGAGATATTATTCAACCCTGAAAAAAGAGGAAATTCTGACACATACCACAACATAGATGAACCTTGAGGACATGCAAAATGAAAGAAGCTACTCACAAAAGGACACTTATATGGGAACCTAGAGCAGTCAAATTCACAGAGACAGAAAGTAGAATGGTAGTTGGTAGTGAGAAGATGATGACTGGGTAAAAAGTTTAAATTTTGCAATGTGAAGAGTTCTGAAAATGAATGGCGGTAAAGGTCATACAACAATGTGAATGTACTTAAGCCACTCAACTGTGCACATAAAAATGGATAAGATGATAAATTTTATGCTATGTGTATTTTACTATATTTTTATAAAAGGTAACTTTATATCACTATTATAAATAAAAACCTTTTGTCCTAAAGGAAAGGTCTCCCTAAAGACAATTAGGTGCTGAAGACTGCTAAAGCTGTGCACGGAGACCTCATCTCTCTTTAATTAAAGGGGAGATCAGCAAGTGCCAGGGAAGCGTTAAAAGCACTCTGGAATCAATTCTGTCCTTGACAAATTCAAGACTGAAAGAGAGCCTCAAAGAGAGCCACATTCTCCCCATTGATCTATCAGGGTGATGTCTGTAGGGGATTAGAACCATTTCTTAAGCTAGGGATCATGGGCATCCTATAATTTGAAAGACACACACTCCCCCTTTCAGGACAAGGGTATAGAGACCAAGAGCAGTTCAGGCCAGACCAAACCCAGTGAAGGAAGCAAAGAACCCCATGAGGTCCTAGAAGTGGCCCAGGCTGTTTCATCAAGGAATTCTCCAGGTACTCCTTGCCCTAAAGGAGGTGCCTCCAACTGGGACCCCTCCCTCTAAGGTGGAGACTCCATTGCTCTGGACTAGGGGCCTGGAGGTAAGTGAATAGGTAAAAGTCAGTCTCAATCAGCTAGGGCACAGTAGACCCGATGGAAGAGATAGAACTGGAAGGAGAAACTGTGAACGATGTAGCCAAGAAGGCACCAGTAGACATCTGATGTTTTAGCCTGCACTGCATCCTTGCCCTTTTCCTGGAAACAGTGCTTCAGTTTGCTTTTGGGAAACTGTCTCTTCTCCATTCTCAGTGCATTTGGTTGCGCAAGGCTGAATCCACCCACTCCTCACAGTAGGAGGCAGGAGACCCAGCCCTGGCTAGTCAGATGTCATCCTTCCTCCCCTGACCCTCCACAACGACCCTGTAAGATCCTGAATTCAGCCGCACTTTAAGATACACCCATTCTACCCCTTAGCTTTTGCTTTAGAATGATGCATGTTTTAACTAACATGGGTGCGTGGGTGGAAAGAGAGAGATACGAGCAGCAGATCTCACTACAATCTTCTGATCCAGGGCCCCTGGAGGTTTTCTTGTCTTTAGAGGTCATTCCCAACCACTCAAGTGCCCCTGCAGTTCTGGGTTTAGTAGGCCCCCACACTCTTACGTACAGAGACATCTCCCAACCATAATGTCAACCGTACGACTTGGAGTTGAATAGTTGGGTATTAAATCTCTTAGACATGTAATTTTAAATACTTGTTTTAAAGTTTTGGCTTTTTTGTATTCTGTGCTCAAACATTTCCATACACTATTGGAAAGCACATGGGCTCTAGGCCCAGTGACTGTCACCCCTGCCAAACAAACAGGATCGAGCGCGGGTACAAAAGGCTAGTGGTCCCCTTGGACCCTCGTGCAGGCAGGCGGGAGCGGGCAGGTGTTGCACGCATGCGCGCGGGGCGGAGCTGCGCGTTGCCGTCAGGTCGGCTGGGCGGGGCGGCGGCGCGCCGGCGGCGCCAGCCGAGCGGACGAGGTCGTACGCCTGAGGCCAAGCTTGGGGCGCATCCTCGCAGAGCTGCCCCTCTATACCCCCGCCGCATCCGAGCGAGGCGGCCCCCTCCCAGAGGGATGGAGAGGGCCCACCCCCCTTAGTTCTTGCGGGACCCCGAGTAAACGACTGCGTGCGGCCTGAACCGCGGTCCTGGGCGAGGGACGGATGGGCGCGTCCCCGCAGGCGGACCGCGGACGTGAGGGCGGCGGGCGGCGGGGCCGCGGCGCCGAGGAGAGCCGTGCTCGTGCTCGCGCCCGCACAGGCCGCGCGCGCGCGTTCCCGCCGCAGCACCGGCCGCGCCCGCCCCGCCTCTCGGAGCCGGCCCCAGAGCCCCGTCCGCGAGCGGCAGCGACGGCTGCCGGAGGGACGATGAGCGGCGCGGCGCGGGCGGGCCTGGCCCGGCTCGCGGCGCTCACACTGCTGACCTGCAGCCTGTGGCCGGCGCGGGCGGACAACGCGAGCCAAGAGTACTACACGGCGCTCATCAACGTGACGGTGCAGGAGCCCGGCCGCGGCGCCCCGCTCACGTTCCGCATCGACCGCGGGCGCTACGGGCTCGACTCGCCCAAGGCCGAGGTGCGCGGTCAGGTGCTGGCGCCGCTGCCCCTGCACGGAGGTGAGTTTGGGGCCGCGGAGAGGGCAGCCTGGGATGCGGCGGCGCGCCCGGCCCCCGGCCCCCGGCCCCGGTGCGGACTGGCCGCGGTGCGCCGCTCGGCAGACGGCCCCAGCTGGGTAGGGGTTCTGTGGTGTAGAGCCGGCCTGCTGGTGCCTGGGAATGAGGCTCCAGAGGCGGTGTTGGGTTTTCCCTCTTCTTTTAAGAAAGACTTGGAACGTTCTTTTTTTGGTTTAAGTAGCTTGTTTACTGGAGGGCATTGAACTGCGAGTTTGTAGGGACAGCTAGACAAAGGAGGTGGTGCAAGAGTGCAAAACTAATTCATGGTGGATGAGCTCGCAACCTGTTTTGGAATCTGCAGTTTGTTCCCGAAATCAAGGACCTACCCCTGGATTGGATCTCCAAGTCTGAGATCTTTTTCTGGTGGAAAAAACGTGCCATTTTTCTTAAATGGTCATGGGGCGGTGGGTAGGAGAAAATGGGCATCTTCCCTGTTGCTTTTGGCTCTTGTTCTGCCCCCGTGGTTTTGTAATTTGACGCCTGAAATTTTCACATTATGAATAATCTGATGCTAATTGGAACTACTAACGAAGTCTTCGGTTTACAGTTGCCAACCAAGAAGGAAATAGCTAAAATTTTCAAGAATTGTCTTTGAAACCGTTTGCCTTAACGTCTTGGTTTTTTTTTTTTTTTAAATAAAGCGGGGTTCTGTTTAATTATTTGGTGTAAAACATACATATATGTGTATATATATATATTTTTTTAATTGCTGGTCATATTTTTAAGGAAATATTTTCCACGTTGTGTAATATGATTTTGGGGGGTTTTGGCCCACTTGGAACTTTTGGGAAATGTTCACTACCGCATTCTCATCCTGAGAAAGCTGAGAGTTTTTTTTTTTTTACTGCTGTTCATGTTAGGATGACCTAAACTAGGCAACCTAAATAAGGTAATGGTGTTTGTTTTTATACTCTAAAATATTAACATATCATGCCCTTCTGAGATCTGTATTTGTGTGCTAAAGTACTGAGCTGTTTCTTCTTTGAAGTAATCTGGCTGGGAAAAAAAGAATCAGAGAAGGATTTTTGTGTAGCTTGTCTAACGTAGGCTAGGCTTTTCAAAGTTTTTCACCTTAAGGTGCATTTTTCATCTCCACTTTGTTAAAAATGGCAGTCAGGATCCCATCTTGGCCATAGAAACAACTTTTGTCTTGGGTTCATTCAGTAAACATTTGTCTGCCTGCTCTGTGCCAGTCACTGTGGTTGGGATGCATAATGTCTGCAAACTATGGCAATAACAATGATAGCCTATTTTCTGGTGGGGGAAACCATGGAGTCACATGGAAGAGTAGAAAGAGGAAGAGAGGCAAGCAGTTCTGGAGCAAGAGCTGGCTGGCCCTGTGCAGTGTTTTGAAATCTCTGGTTTGTCTTTGAGGGAAGCTGGGTTCCCTCAAGCACCACAAATCCATAGCCTTAATTTTGGATTGTTGCTTCCAAAGTGTTCCCAATATGCTTAAATTACTTGTTGCTTACCTCCCGCCCCAAATAAAAACTCCATCTTTGAGAAAGCAAAGCTATTTTAGGTGTTTCCATAGAAGGGAATTGGAAACTAGCTGATGTGAATTGATGTATGGGTGAAGGCTGATCTTCATATGGGAAGAGCATTATAGGAGTAAAGGTTCTGAGTCACACCTGTGCTATATGCCTGTGTGACACTGGAAAAAGTAAGTCTGCATAGCCTCAGTTCCTTCATCTGTAAACTGGAATGATAGTGTACTTATCTCTTCAGGTTTTTGACCGATTTAAATGGTTGCTTAATTCTGAAAAGAGGAGATATGTTAACCTAAAGAAATCTCTATTGGTGGAGTTTTAGACACTGCAGCAAAATGAACAAATTTGTACAGTGTGTGGAGATTTGAGTGTGAGATCAGTTCCTCCGAGTTTCTTTCTTCCTTTCATTGATTCTCAAGGGTGGTCATTTTGTACCTTTCCCACCTGGTTCCAAAATGAGTTTGCTTCAGGTTTTCTCTTGGTGTTGGTGGTGGTATCTATCCTATAGGTCAGTGGTTCTCAACCGTCCTAATGCCGCAACCCTTTAATACAGTTCCCACAGGTTGAGAACTGCTGCTATAGGTAATTTGAGTCTGGCTTTGTACCAAGGAGTATTCACACATGAGATCTTTCAGTTTAACAAATACCAATTGAATCCTACTGTCAGCACCAATCAAGGAACTACTGAAGAAGGTAGGGTAACAGCAGTGAGAAAACATAAAAATCTGTATTTCTCATGGAGTCTTTATAAGCTAGGCTACCTATAAATTGTTTCTAAGCCTGTGAGTTTATGTGAAATCCAAGGTGTTCTGCTTTTGCAGTAGGGACTTTGGAATGTATTTTAAAAGCAAGAATGGTGGTAGAAATTGGTAAAATTATTCATGTTTAAAATAATGGTTTGAAAATTTAACAATATTTGGGTATTTTACATTATAGTATCGTTTTAGTGAGTTTCAAAGTTTTTTTTACTTTTAGGAAAAATATTTCATTCCTATACTTTTTATGTGCTTATAATTTTAAATTGAGTTTTTTGGTATTTATTGAGGATTTATTGTGTGTTGACATCAAGCAAAGTGATGTTCAAATTACACAAACATGAAAGTAATGAGGCAGATTCCTGGCTCAAAAACAGTTATAGTCAATAATGTGAAATTCATGAAACTTCATCTGAGGTTAGGTGTTTGGTACAAATGTAAAAACAAAAGAACTTTACAGTTTTCCTAGAGCTTTAAAATGATGGCTCATTTTAAATCTTTTTTTTTTTTTTTCTTTGAGACAGAGTCTCATGTTGCCCTGGGTAAAGTGCTGTGGTGTCACAGTTTACAGTAACCTCAAACTGTTGGGCTTAAGTGATTCTCTTGCCTCAGCCTTCCAAGTAGCTGGGACTAAAGGTGCCCACCACAACACTTGGCTATTTTTTTGTTCTTGTAGTTGTCATTGTTGTTTAGCAGGCCTGGGCTGGGTTCGAACCCGCCAACCCCGGTGTATGTGACCGCCACCCTAACCACTGAGCCACGGGCCCAGAGCCTCATTTTAAATCTTGATTTCTGAAATTAGTAAATTTTCTGTTTTGCAGCACTACTACTACATATGTGAATTACAAAGTTAGGCATGTGTGAATTATTGAATAAGATTTATTTGTCCTGTACTTTTAAAGGGGCAAACTGGCAATTTTTTATTAGACTCGTTGATATTTTGGGCTGGGCAGGACTCAATCCTGTAATCCCAGCACTGTGGGGAGCCAAGGTGGGAGGATCCCTTGGGGTCAGGAGTTCAATACCAGCCTGAGCAAGAGGGAGACCCTATCTCTACTAAAAATAGAAAAATTAGGTTGGGAGGCTGAGGCAGGAGGATCACATGAACACAGGAGTTTGTGAACTAGGCTGACTCCACTGCACTCTATCCTGGGGAACAGAGTGAGACTATCTCTCCCCCCCTCTCGCCCAAAAAAAGTACATTTTGAAAAAGTCACACTTTACATAGTACACTTTATGGAATACTTCATAAACAAGTGCTGTACTCTGAAAATAATATCTTTGTGGTTAAGTGAAATCTCTGATGAGTGGAGGTACATTTTTGAGGGGGCTTACAATTTTTGTATTTTAACTGATAAAAAATTCATTCTTAGAAACTGAGTTTTGAAAAGAGTCTGTCTTGTGTTTATGCACAGATTTACAGTTGCTTTTTTACTACTTAAACAGTAAACTTAGAACTAGGAACAAATTTTTGAGACAGAGTCTTACTCTGTTGCACTGGGTAGGGTACTGTGCTGTCATAACTCACAGCAACGTCAAACTCTTGGGGGCTCAAGTGATACTCTTGCCTCCGCCTCCTGAGTATCTGGGACTACAGGCGCCTGCCACAAAGCCCAGTTAGTGTTAGAGACAGGGTCTCACTCTTGCTCAAGTTGGTCTCCATCTACTAAGCTCAAGCAATCCACCTGCCTAAGACCTTCCAGAGTGCTAGAGGAGTGCTAGGATTACAGGCGTGAGCCACTGAGCCCGGCCTCTTAGGAACAAAACTTTTAATACCTTTGCAGAGCACACTTGCTAGTGTCTGCTGTGGAGCAGATGTTGTAAATGTGCTTTATGTATATGCACACTAACTTCTTGTTTGGGCCCAGAGTAGGACTTGGGAGAGGAGAAGGCTCTATGTTGATGATGTGATTATGTATGCAGATGTTCTAAGAATTTGCTTTGAATAGAAATGTTCAGGATTGGGTGTTCAGCCGTAGAGAACAATTTTACCCAACGATAAACCTTTTCTGCTAACTTGCTGACTGTAGGGATCCAATGAATTTCAAAAACAAAAAAGGGAATCTTTGTTTTTTGTATTTTTAAAAAGTGATTCTATTAGATGAACCTGAAATTGGTTTTAGAACTTCTCATAAGCAGTGCAGAAGATTGACGTGAAATAGGAATTTGGATAAAAGGGGTTCTGTTAGAATTCATAATGGCAAAAGCAAGGGCTTTAAGACATAGAGGTTTGAAAATACTCAGAAAAAAGTGTATATATGATCCTGAGAGCAAGAATGCTGAACATTCAGAAGAATTCAGAAAGAGCTGGAGGCTCTCAAAACCAAATTTTGACATAAGTTAAATAACCAGGAAAGAAGAAAGAGGAGATATATACAAAAAATTGTATTAAACTTACAGCTTTGAAGATGTGTTACATAGTGTGTTTTTCCTTCATTCGTGATTTCCATAAGCATGTAAATATTAGAATGTTTTTAAAAAGCCACTCAATCTCCCCACCAAATGCTTCTCTTGCTGTCATCCCATTTCTCTGTTAAGAGAAACACAGGCTTCTCAGAAATGTTATCTATACCCCCCCCCCTTTTTTTTTTTGCAGTTTTTGGCTGGGGCTGGGTTTGAACCTGCCACCTCTGGCATATGGGACTGGCGCCCTATTCCTTTGAGCCACAGGAGCCACCCTCTACCCCAATTTTTCTTCCTGCTGTTCTTTGTATTGTGAAGATATTTGATTGCCATATGGATGATTTTGATAAAGATGTGGTATATTTAACTGATATAGTTGATGACGGGGTCAGGATTCCAAAGATCTCAACGTGTGGAATGATGGGAATAGAGCTAACAAAAGAAGTTCATGGGAAGAAATATATAGTACTGAATTTGGTTTAAAAAAAAAAAAATCACCCGCCTTGAGGGAGATGAGGGTTAGCTATGATGTCACCTGCTAAGCAAAGCTTATGTATGAGCTGTTTCTGACTTTGCCGTGTCTAATCTTGGGCTGCATTTGGGAATCTGGATCTAAGGCAGCACCAGTCCCACTTCATGTAGGCTAAAACATGCACCTTCAGTTTATGTTTAGCTCTGAATACTAGTTTTAAGAGATGAACAAACCACAGAGAAAGCATCGTTTTGATTGTTTAAAAGGAAACTCTTCATTTGAAAGAAGGTTAGACTAAATAGCATCTAAGATTCCTCTACCTAGTAATAAGAGAAATCTTCTTAAACAAATCTGCCAAAATATACCATTTAAAGATAGTGGTGGTCTTTTCAAACCAGTCATATTGGGAGAGTGTGCCTGTATACATATTTATACACATAATATGCAACAATGAAAACATTAAACATCGTTAGCATTCGTTTTGTGAGACCTTTTTGATCAAACAATTCAAAGTATCTTCAGCATATTAAATGTATGCCTTTTCTAGGTAGATTAGAATTTTGACAATAATCATGAGTTATTCAGTGGCAGTTGTGTTGAGTAAGGTGCCTGCCTAAGCAAGGCAATGAGAGTTTTGTTTAAAAAGAGAGAAGCTATAAGAAAAGGAATTTATTTTGATGTGCTTCTGAATCCTTTTTTTACACAATTCACAAAAGAGGAAATCCAGCCACGTCCACATCAGTGGGATGAATGAAGAGTCTTCAGGGCCAGTTCTTTAAAGTATAGTAATCTTGATTTATTTACAAAATGAAACTATTGGGTTTTTCGAGACCATTAGCATTTGTTTGTTTTGTCAGCCTTATGTTATTTTTCAAATACTAGGCATTTATTATTTTCCATAAACTATAATAGTGTAGTTTCTTTACTGTTGGAGGCAATTTTGAATAAAACAAAAGGAGCCCTTCAGCTTCAACTTCAAATGAAATAAATTTAAAAAAAAATGTACTTAATAAGCACCTGCTCCATCCTTGTGTTTTGCAAGTCCTGTGGTGCATGCAGAAGACATGATATATAATTTCCAATCTGGGAGAGCTTGGATGCCTTGAGATCAGTTTTGTCTGAGTAGTAGGACTAGGACATGCTACTGTAAAAGTTGGTGGAAGCTGTCTTCAACTTATGGTGGATTTAGTTCTGAAGCAGAGATCTTTAGAACTAAAGGGGACCACAGCTTGTTATTGTAAGTAATTTTCTTAGAACACAGCTAGGCCCACTTGTTTATATGTTGTCTGCAGCTGCTTTTTGCTACAGCCACAATTGAGTGGTTGTAGGAGACTGCAAATCTAAAAGATTTACTCTTTGGCCCTTTAAGAAAAAGTTTGATTATCTCATTTTTAAATGTTTGCTATGCTTTTCCTTTAAAAACTATCTTAGGGAAGATTTTATTCCTAAATTATCCCAAACTGTGAACTTCTGGAAGTTAGATATAATGTTGTCTTTGTTTTAGCCAAGCACCTGAGACTGTACCTGACACTAGCAAGCCACAGGAATGTGCAATTGGATTTAATCCTGTGGGACTTAGTCTGCTACTGAAACTGATGGCATTGACAAGTGGAGGGGGTGAGGGCAATAATGGACAGAGCATACTACATAGGGCCTCTGTTTTTTGTGCTAAATTGTAAATGATATGGAGACCAAAGGAACAACAGCAACAAATTTGGATTTGTCTAGAAAGGTTTCTTAGAAAAAGTGGAATTTTAACTCAAAAACTTGGGAATTTCTGCTTCCACTCGTAATAGAGTGATGAGCATTGGGTTACATTCCCACTTTAGTTGATGCAAAAACCTAAGTTGTTTATAAAATAGCAGTTTCAGAAATCAGTTAATAAGCAGCACAGGACATCAATCCCTAAGCAAAGGGAAATAAACAAGGGAGTCCTATCAATACTGCAGGTTATTGCCTGAAGTTTCCAGGCTGCAGAGGAGGAAGGAGGAACCCTCCGTAGAGTCTGGTAGTCTTGCAGAGTTGAAGAGGGCATTCAGAGCTTCTGGAGGCTGATGCAATATGTGTGTCCAAGATTAGGATACTGGAGAGCTGGGAGTTCCACAGGAGAGCCACTGTGGGGAGGGGGAAGTCCTGTGAAGGTTTGGTTTAGCATGAATCTGTGAATTTCATGAAGAAACTGCCAGAGGCTGGGAAGAAGAATGGCCAGAAGTTGGCAGGTGGAAAAATTTTTAGAGTTCTCACAAGGCTGGAATAGTTCTTACTGTTGCTAATCAAAGTAGAAAGACCTTCTGATGCACAGTACATGGACTGAGGCCATATTAACCCTGAGACTCTCCTGACATACCCTAAAAAGAAACCATAAAAATATCTGATTGCACTTAACTGGTCCCAGAACAAAACCCAATAATATTTAAAGGAATATATAAAAATTCAACTCCCCCCCTAAAAAAAAAACAACCCAGCATTCAATCAAAAATTACCAGGCATGGGGAAAAAACAGGAAAATATAACCCATAACTGGAAAAAGGTCTAGAAATTACATAAATGACAGAATTCCAGATGAGGATGTTAAAACAGCCATTACAAATAATACTAATTATGTTCACAGAGCTAAGCGAAAATGTGAATATGAGGGCAGAAATGGATAAAAAAGACACATTAAAAACTTCTCAGCCTTGAGAAAGTGTGGGATTTATACTGACAGAAAAAAAGAAGAAAGAATATACTGCACATACTCGAGTATAAGCCGACCCCCTTAATTTTACCCTAAAAACTGGGAAAACTTAGTGACTCAAGTATAAGCCGAGGTGGACAATGTAGCAGCCACTGGTAAATTTCAAAAATAAAAATATATACCCAAAACAATTACAATAATTGAGGAATCAGTAGGTTAAATGCTTTTCAATATTTATTGCTAAAGAAAAACTGTAAAATGGCAACTTTAATAAAGTGAATAAACCA
>CAUYPK010125287.1:0-19408 GCA_963574355.1 Loris lydekkerianus | reverse complement strand
CCACCTCATCAATCTACATTGTTCCCCATTACTCTACCCCCCCCCCCCACACACACACACACGAAGGAAGGGCAGGTCGGACCACATCATCGAGGATCTGGAAAGTCAAGCCTTATAATAAACATTTACCATTTTAGAAATAACAGAGAAGCTGTAAATGGCATTTGGGAGGAAAGATAGGCATTGAGCTTTATTCTGTAACGATGTTTTGGATTCTGGAGCAGAGAACAGTGACCAGGGCTGTGAGCTGGGAAGAGTGGCATCTGGGGTTGCCTGCTAGCTGCAGGAGAGCCTAAATTCAAATTGTGAAAATGAGAAAAAAAAAGAGGGTATAGATTCCGGGGCGGCAAGGACTTAATGACAGATTGGATTTTAAAAAGCGAGGCAAGTAAAATCTACATAGCACTTTGTACCTCTCCTTGGGTATTTACCACAATCTATTTTGCCTTCTGTGTGAGTGATCTTAGGACTTCTGCCTCTGGAAAGACAAAGTAGACATTTTCCTGTTCCTTCTAAGCACAACCCAAAACCCTGAATATTATATATAACAAAAAGACTTTGAAAGGTGGAAAGAAGAAGGCACACCAGCAGAGACCTCAGGACTCAAGGAATAGCATGGTGGTGAGTTCCCTGGATTTTCATTTTGCCTCACATAGTTGAAGCTGAAAAGGCCTGCAACCTGGAAACACCAACAGGGGCAGATCAAGAAAAAAACAGACTGCTCTCTTTTACCAAAATGGAAAAATTTAGACAATAACTGCTGTGTTTCCAGCCAAATACAACAGGAAAAAATGTAGAAAATGTACTTCCATTCCCAGCCCCATCAGCAAAGGAAGGGTTGAAAACTAGGGCCTTCTATCCTTGCTAAGCAGTAACTAGGTGCTCCAAATCTCCCCACTGGGGTGACATCTAGGAAGGTTAAGTGAGCATTTGGGACAGACCCTATTACATACAAAATCAGTAAAGATATACAGGTGTCCATAAAGTTCGTGTGCAATTTACTGTGTTAAACTATTTTAAATTGCACATGAACTTTATGTCCACCCTGTATAAGAACTCAAAAACACCTTCAACCAACAGGACCTAATTTGACATTTATAGAACACTCCATCCAACAACAGAAGAATACACATCCTTTTCAAGTGCCCATGGAATACAGACATGTTTAGACTACCCTGTGTCATAAAACAAACCTCAACATATTTAAAATAAATGATATCAAACAAAATGTATTCTGTGACCACAAAGGCATCATATTAGAAATAAATAACAAGATATCTGGAAAATCAAGATACTTGAAAAATTAACAACATACTTTTAAATAATCCATGGGTCAAAGATGAAATCTCAAGAGAATTTTAAAAAATACATTGAACTGAATGAAATGAAAATACAGCATAGCAAAGTTTGTGAGATGCAACTAAAGTAGTACTTAAAGGGATAGTCATAGTTCCAAATGCTTATACTAGAAAAAAGAAAAGTTCTCAAATCAATAATGCAAGTTCCTACCTTACAAAACTAGAAAGGGAAAAGCAAAACAAAGCCAAAGAAATAGTAGGAAGAAAATAATAAAAATAATAGAAGAAACCAATGAAATAGAAAAAAATCAATGAAATGAAGAGAAGCTCCTCCTTGAGAGCCTCAATCTCTGTCTGCAGCAGCAGCTGAGTGATATTGGTGTCATCAATGACCTTGTGGAGCCCATGGATGTCACTCTCCACAGACTGGTGCATGGCCAGCTCAGTCTCAGACTTGACTCCAAAATCATCAGCAGCAAGATGGGCATTTTCCACAGAATCTGCAAAGATATGAGCCCTCAGGTCCTCCATGGTCTTGAAGGAATGCATCCAGTCTGATGTGAGGCCCCTCTTTTCCAGATGTCCCCAGATCAGCCTCTGATTATTGGTCTCCAGGCTCCTCACTCTGTCCAAGTAGGAGGCCAGGTGGTCATTCGGTTCTTGCATAGTCTCCTAGGTCTGGATGCCTGCCAGACCCCAGGCTGCCCCAGACACTGGTGGAGCAGGACATGCAGATGCTGGAGCCTGACCCCACTGGCACTGCATAGATGCTGGCCACACTGCTGGCAGGCCAGACAATGTGGCTGGGCACCTGGGTGGAGCCCAGGAACTGGTAGTTGGTGGAGAAGGTGGTGGATGGAGTGGTGAAGCTCATACCGTCCAAGGAGGAAAGTGAGAGGACAAGACCCAGGGTAGAATTGGCAGAATGATAATTTAGACACAGACAAGCTTATTCTAAAATCTTATGGAAAGGCAAAGGAACTAGAATAACAAAAAAAAATTTTGAAAAGGGAGAATAAAGTGAGAGGAATCACTCTATCCAATTTTGAGACTTACTATGTAGCTATAATAATCAAGACTTTGTGGTGTTAGTGGGGAGAAAGACACACAGATCAATGGAACAGAGTAGAGAACCTAGAAATAGACCCACACAGTATGCCTAAGCAATTTACAACAAAGGTAAAAAAACAAACAAACAAACAAAAAAAAAAAAAAAAAAAAAAAAAACAATACAGTGGAAGAAACACAGTTTTTTGAAATAGTGCTGGAGCAACTGGACATGGGCCAAAAAAAAGAATCTTCACCTGTGTAGTGGGTTGACTGCTATTCTCCACACAGATACATTCACATCCTTATCCCCAGAACCTGGGAATGTTACTTTATTTGGCACACAGTTCTTTGCAGATATAATTAAGTTAAGGACCTTGAGATGAGAAGATCATGCTGGATTATTTAGGTGGGTCCTAAATCCAATGACAAGTACCCCTGTAAAGTAGACACACAGAGGAGAAGGTGAGAATGAAGATGGAAGTGGAGATTGGAGTGATGCAGCCACAAGTCAAAGAAGTCAAGGAATGCTAGAAGCCAGTGGAAGCTAGATGAGGCAAGGACGGTTCCTGTTCTACAAGCCTCCAGAGAGAGTGCAGCCCTGCCCACACGTTGAATTCAGACTTCTGGCCTTCAGAACATGAGAGAATAAATTTCTGTTGTTTTAAGCTATCAATTTTACAGTTATTCTGGCAGCCTCAAGAAATGATGTAACTTGTCTCACACCTTATATAAAAAAACTCCAACAAAATGGATTACAAACTTAAATGTAAAATGTAAAACTATAAAACTTCTAGAAAGAAATAGGAAAATGTCTGAAATCTAGAGCTAGGCATATAAACCAGACATGATACTTGACAATCAAAACACATTCATAAAAGAAAAATAGATAAATTGGACTTCATCAAAGTTAAACAGTTTTGTTCTGTGGAAGACCTTGCTACAAGGATTAAGTAAGCTAGAGACCATGAGAAAATTATTTTCTGACCATGTATCAGACAAAAGACTTGTATCTAGAATGTATAAAGAACTTTCAAAACTCAATAGTTAAAAATGCAAGCAAATAGGCCAAGCATAGTGGCTCATGCCTGTAATCCTAGCATTCTGGGAGGCCAAGGCAGGTGGATTGCCTGAAATCACGGGTTCAACACCAGCCTGAGCAAGAGAGAGACTCTGTCTCTAAAATACAGCTAGGCATTGTGGTAGGTACCTGTAGTCCCAGCTACTCAGGAGGCTGAAGCAAGAGGATCACTTGTGCCCAAGAGTTTGAGGTTGCTGTGAGCAATGACGCCATAGCACTCTACCAAGGGTGACAAAGTGAGACTCTTTAAAAAAAAAAAAATGCAAGCAAACAAACTAGAAAGTGGACTAAAGACATACAAATTCACTGAAAAGGATCTATGAATGGCAAATAAATACATGAAAATATGTTCAACATCATTAACTATTAGGAAAATGCAAATTAAAACAATGAGATCCCACTTAAGACCTAGAATGGCTAAAAATAAAAAAAAAGTGACAACACCAAATGCTGATGAGGATGCTGAGAAACCAGATCCATCAGACATTGTGGGTGGGAATGTGAAATGGCACAGCCACAAGCTACTCAGGAAAAGTTTGGCAGTTAAAAAAAAAAACAACAAAAAAAAAACATGCAATTACCATATAACCTAGGGATTGAACTCTTAGGCATTTATCCCAGAGAATAAAAACTTATAATCACATAGAAACCTGTTACATGAATGTTCATAGCAGCTTTATTTATAATAGCCAAAAACTGGAAACAGTACAGATATCCTCTAATGGGTGAATGGATAAACTATCTGTGGTACAGTCCTTCCATGGAAGACTACTGAGAAATAACAAGGAACAGACTATTGGGGGAAAAAAAGTAACAGACTACTGATACATGCAATGGCTTAGACAAATCTCCAGAAAATTATGCTGACTGAAAAAGAAAATCTCTAAAGGTTACATACCATATGATTCTATAGTATTTACTACATAACCTTGTTGAAATGGCCTAATTTTAGAAATGGAGAACAGACAAGTGGTTGCTAAGGGTTTAAGAGGCTGGAGTGGGAGGGATGAAGGTGTGGCTATTAAAGGGCAACTTGAAGGATCTTTGGATGGAACTGTTCTGTATATTGACTGAGTCAATGTCAGCATCCTGTTTGTATATTGTACTATACTTTTGGAAGAAGTTACCACTGAGGAAACCTGGGATCTCTCTGTATTATTTCTTAAACTGCATGTGAATCCACAACTAACACAAAATTAAAAGTTCAATTAATTAAGGAAAAAAAAAGGAATGAGCTAGATCCACATATCCTAACATGGAAAGATTTCTAAGACGTATTACTGAGTGAAAAAAGCAAGTTGCATATCAGTATATACGGTGTGATATATTTTTTTTAAATATTTATTTTTAAATACCCACATAAAACCAAAGTGTGTATACACAGAAGATTTGGAGAAGGCTGGGCACAACACTGATAACAGTGGCTACCTCATGGGAGGAGGGTGGGACAGGATAGATTTTAATTATAGCTGGACTGTTTGATTTTTTTCACAATAAAAATATATTCATATGTTACTTGTATAGTAAAAACATTATCCTGGGCACAACCACAGTGTTCAAGGAATTCTTATCTGTTTTGCTTATCCTGATTTGAACTATCCCTGTTTCACTAACATTGTAGCCAGAGGTCTCAGCTCACAGCTCCCCTGCCTTTGAGCCTCAAGGAAGTGGCTCCTGAGCCTCCTAATTTGGAAATAGGCCCACTAGCAATCAAGGCTACTTTTAAGTAACACCTGGAAAAAAAAAAAAGAAAAAGAAAGTACCACCTGGAAGAGCTAATGCCCCCGGGAATCTGATGACAATTAATACACAAAGCCCAGCCCATGGTAATTAATGTAGCAACAATTTCTATAATGTTCAACTTGACAAACTGTCATGTAAGTTTCAATACTGGGTGCAGCAAAGGTCTCCCCACCCTCCAACCTGAAAACATGGCAGCAGTTGAGCCTCTTTGGAGGAAACCGAGAACAACAGACATGAATAACAGCTGGACATCGACACCTAGCTGTGGCTGGCTAAGAGTAGGCTCACTCTAAATTAGCTTCAGAAAGTGCATACATTTAATCATTCTTCCCTTCACCATTCATTGAGCACATATTATGAGCTAGGTACTGTTCTAGGCATTGACAATAGCAGTGAACAGACCAAAGTTCGAACATGAAGCTCCCATTCTATCAGGAGAGAAATAAACTACATGTCAGGTGTTATTAAGTGCTAGGAAGAAAAAACACAGCATGGAAGGAAGATATGAGGTATTGAGGGCTTAGGCTTGAAATTCTAGATATGGTGGCTGGAGATGGCCTCACTGAGAAGATAATATTCTGGTGGCAATGTGAAGGAAGTGAGGGAAGTAGCTATGAAGAAAGCTGGTTGTTGTGGACATATTCTATTTGCCCCTTCACATCTTCTCCACCCTTCTTCACTCAGCTTTGTGCCCTGGTAGGCTGACCTGTATGGACTGCATCAACAGGTTCCCCTGTCCTCTGGCTTCGGGTTAGGTTTGACCAATGGGAGGCATCTGCAAGGAGATCAGAAGGAAAAGAAAAGTGAGACTGAGATATCCATCTTCTTTTTCTGTTTAGGGTCATCATGCGTCAGCTACATCCCTCTGCCAAACACCACAGCTCCTGCCAGGTGGCTTTCTCCACACAGCAGCCCTTCCCTGGTTCCCAATGTCACTCTTTCCCAGGATTCTAGCTGACACACAGGGTGGGAGGGCATTCAAGGCAGAAAAGAAAGCAAGTACAAAGCACCAATATGCTTGGTAAGCTTAAAGGATGATCAGGAGGCTAGCATGGCTGGAATGGAGAGGGCAACATAGGGATTTGTAGGAAACCATGTCAAGAAGGTAAGGGGGGACAGATTATTCAGGACCTTGGGAACTATTATAAAAATTGTGGCTTTTTAATCTGAGTTAGATGAGAAGCAGCTGGGGATTGTTGAGCAGAAGATTGACATGCTCAGACTGATTTTAACATCATCAGTTTGGGAGACTGGTGACAGGAATACTACAATAATCCAAGCCAGAGAACATAGTGGCTTGGACTAGGGTAGTATTAATGGAAGTTGTAAGAAGAGGCCAGATTCTGAATTGGTTTTTAAGGTGGTGTGGAAGAATACCGTTCCACTAAAATGACCAATGCAAAAGGCCAAACCCAAGAACAGAGACGTATTCCTCTGCATGTCACTGTGTACAACTGAAAGTTCCATTATTCAACAAGATTTCTAAAGGCCCTGCATGCAGCATGACAATCCTAATACCCTACCACTGTGCAGGACATACTACTCTAAGCCAAAAGTTTGGCCCAAAGGGTTCTTGGACCATTCCTGACTCTAGAACAACTCCAGAAAACTACTCTCATGGTTTTTTTAGACAACTTTACCCATCCCAAAGCCATACCTCCATGGGGTGGTCCTGGGTGCCATTTTGTCCCCTCCACTAGAGACTTCTAATTGGCTCCAGCCACTCAACCTCCATTGATTCCTCCATGAGCTGGCCTATTCATGTCACGTCAGAATTCTGGAAAACGCTGGCCACAATCTTCCCTGTCTGTACCTCTTGTCCTCTATTCACCATCACTCACAGGCTGGGATGGCAACAGAATACATCCATTAACCACTGAGCAAAAAGGGATGTGGGTCACACAAATAGTCAGAACAGAGATTTGGCAACATCTCAAAGGTAGTACTATTTTGATAAGGATTTAAAAATTTGCTTGGGAAAATAACCATCGACAATATGCAGATCACTGAGAGGAAACAGAAAATCAAAACCTTGGTCCCATAGGCTCAAAGCCCCTAGTCTGAAGTATCTTCTGGAAATGAAACCACCCTGGCATTTTTGGTGCACTGTGTTGATTCTCAGGATAAGGTCTGTTGTTTCATATTTGTGAACACCCAGCAAAGGCACCCAGATGGAAACCAGAGAACTTCACATGATTCTGACGGCTCATTTCAAAGCCAGGAAAAAACTGATGGTATTTTGTTTATGTTTGGAGAAATCAATCCACAGAGATCAACTCCACAGCCAAAGTCAGCAAGACTGGAAAGTAAAGTGCTGCCAACCTCTGAATCCTAGCCCACTCACAAAGAGAAGGGGATGATCTGCATTGGAATCTGGATCTCAATTTTTTAATCTGTGAAATAGGGCTAATACCTACCTCACAGAGTTTCAGTAAGGATCAAATGAGCTGTTGGGTGTAAAATGTGTCTGGCGTAGCCTCTGGGGTACTAGCTGCTCAATATGTGTTAGTTCTCTTCTCATGCCCACCTTTCATTTCTTTGGCAAGAGGCAGACCAGTGGTGAGGGGCAACTATGGGGTACCAGTGGTCCCTTGAGCCCTTAAGAAGAACTCTGAGCAATTCTCCAGCTCTTACATGCCAATGCTGTTTTCTGCTGTTTACTAAAAGGGTGTCCTGGGTAGTTGGAATTTGATCCTAGCAGGACATTGTTCTATGCACAGCTTGGCACCAAAGAGCACTAATGCCTATTAATTAACTGTACATTCAGCTGACCTGTCAAAGCAGCTGTTTTCATTTCCAGAATCCCAATTTTTTTCTTATTCCACTCCAGTTTACCTGAATCCCTTATGTATGTGAACTGTTAATGCAGACCTTTGCTACCCCCATCTCTTTCTCTTGTGTCCCCTCTCTCCGCCATATGGCTACCTCTGCCTATCCCTTGCCTTTGCTCATCATCTTTTTCCTTTTCTTTTCTAGCTCTTCCACAAACTCTCATCCAAAGACAGTACTGGGTGAAAGACAGACATCAGGTGAAAAGTGGTTCAAGTGTGCTCACCATGAGGTTGGAAAGAACCCTTCCACTTTTGTTTGCCCTTCCATACCAGCCCAGCCTCAGCCCCAGATCCACTTTCCCAATTCATTCACACTGTGGAATCGCAGAGCAAAATGAGGCATGGCCACTACCTTCAGAGAACTTATTGTCTAGTGGGGGACACAGAAGCCTCATGATGTGCATGAAGAGCATGAGAGAAGAGCACACAGAGGTGGGACAGTGTTCGCTTGCCTCTGAGGGATCAAGAAAAGCTTTAAAAGGACAGGAGGCTTGAACAGGGTCTTACAAACCTGAGTAATATTTTTCCGAATAGATAGAGGGCCAAAGGGCATCCCAGGGTGGAAATGGCATGGAGGAGAGAAGGGCAGTGTATGTTTGGAGCTCTGTGTAGCCACACAGTAAGGTCTGGGAGATGGAAACAATGAGATGAGCCTTGAATGGTGACTCTGGAGCCAGCTAACCAAGGGTGTGCTCAAGGTTGATGGGAAACTGGACCACAGTAGGTGAGACTGCAAGGCTAAGAAATTTGGGCTTGGTGAATATTAGGAAAGGACATGATGAAAGCCATGTTGTAAGAGATAATTCTAGAAGGCAGAGAGCTGAGAAGAAGAGGCCAGGAAGGAGACTGCCTGCTGCAATAGTCCTGGTGCAAATTGAGGCCCTGAACTAGGGTGCTAACCATGGGAATGGAAATGAGGGGGCAGAGAAGAGACACCACTGGGGCCTACTTCCTCCCTCTTTTGGCTTTTATCCTGGAAACATTCTTCGCCTTTTCCACCACCTTCTCCCTTGACGATCTTAATGGAGCCTGGGCCTCAGGTCTAACTCCCACTTCAGTGTGAACTAATCCCAAATCTTTATCTTGAGAGCTGACCTCTCATCTGCTCCTGTGACCAGATTCTGGTAGCTTTCTGGACATTTTCAAGTAACTATGTGATCAGCATGTCCAAAACTGTCATCACAGTGCTTGCCCCTCAGCCCCAACCCAATTTGATAGAGCCATGTGCCTCAGCTACATTAGGAGCTCCTGGGACCAAACCCAGGAATGGAAGGATCACTTTACATTTCATGACCTCATGATTTCCTAGTTCTAAACCACCAACTTACAGTGAACTTAGAGGACTCAACACGTTCACACTTCTGGAATGGCCTTCCTTCACTCCCCACTGTCATGTTTTTCAGCAGTGGTCTTCAACCAGGGCTAGAGCCTTCTGTCTCTGGAAGTATTTGGAAATGTGTAGAGGCATTTCTGGTTCACAAAAGTAACTACTGGTGTTTAGGGGCAAGGAGTCAGGTTGTTAAACATCTTGTAATGCACAAGAGAGTCCCACGTTGCAAAGAATTGTCTCAGCTTAACTGTCAATAGTAGTCTCACTGGGAAACACTGACCACAAGCTCAGTGAGGTGGGGATGCTGTGCTGTTCTCCACTGTGTTCCCACATGCAGCAAAGTGCACACCACTTGAGAATATGCAATTTGCTATTAATTAGTTTAACTAATAAATTGACTCATCCCTTCACATAACCAATACTTACTGAGCACTACCCTCGGTTCTGAGGATAGAAGATGAACAAGACTTGAGCAGTGCTTTTGTACCTGTAGCTGGGTGGGGGGAAAGGCAATCCTGAGATAGAACCCAAACCAGAATGCCTCACCTTCCATGACTACCAAGGGGCCGCTTCCTAGTAAGGGGAGCTTACAAGCTAAATTGCCCAATTGGAAATTCATTCATACATTTAGCCAACACTTGAACAGCATGTCAAACTTTTCAAATCACTTTCTCAGACATTATCTTGCTGGAATTGGACTGAAAGGAGAGGAAGCTGGGGGATGAGAGCTGAAAATGGAGTTGGAGCCTGAGAGGTTCCTGCCTAGCTGGGGCCAGAGTAGACAGGCCTAAGCAGACAATCTCCTGGGACTGGGGGTGGGGTCTGTTGTGAATGGAAATATGCGCCACATGGCCTGAATCGAAGGGCTGGCCCCGGGCTCCCACAGCCCCAAACACTTCCAGATGGATTTATTTATAACTCCCAAACCAGAGGCAGCACTTGGCTCCTTTTCCTTACTCCCCTCCCCATTCCTGGAGCAAGGCCTGGCTGCCCCTCTCCACTCCGGAAACCAGTGGGAGACAGGGAATTTGCAGGCTGCCCAGCCAGACCCGCAGAGGCAGCCACAGCCACAGTCACAGCCTGGGCTCCTGGTCACTGCTTGTCCCCTAGGTGGCAATAGCAGCTCGCGGTGCGGGTGTGCCTATGGAGCCTGGCCAGACTCCTGCCCACCTCGCCATCTGGGTTCTCACAGGACAGCTGCTAAATGGGCAGTGTGAGCCGGGCACATGCACTGGGGCAAGTCTCTGTTCCAGGCCTGCTTCCAATGCTTAAAGCCACAGTCACACCCATTGTCTTCTCATTTTCTGTCTCTGGGACCTTCTGGACCCCTCCCTTCCACCCTCTGCCACAGAATACTGCTTCTCACTATATAGGCTTTGGACTCTTGACAGTTTCCGAATCAGAAAACTGAAGCTCAGAGAGGTTGAGGAACTGCCCAAAGTGACCACGCAAGTTAGACAGCACAAACAGAAGTAGGAAATCCAAGCCCTCCTAAACCCCAGTTCCCTCACATGTAAAGTGAGATTAATGCCTGGCAGGGGATGTGGTCAGACATGGTTAGAAATGTCGGGTCTGGAGTTGCTCTACACATAGAGTATATGTTGGTTCTGTCATTTACTAGCTGAGTGACCTTGAATGAGTCACTACTCTTCTCCTAGCTCAAGCTCTTGATCTTTCTTTTAAGGATCAAAGACATAATGAATTTAAATGGCTTGGCATAGGGTTTGGACCACAGGAAGCCCTCAATAGAGAGTAATGAATATGATATTTTATTGTTCAGTTGCATCATTATAGAGTGTACAGCTCCCATCTCTTGAAACATGGGCCAGCCCTCATGCAAACATCATGACTCCTCATGATTCTTCACACACAGAGAGTAATAAACTTGGGCTTGAAGAGATTAAGTGACTTGCCAAAGGCCATACTTGTAGGAATAGAGGAGAGACTTGAATCCAATTTTAGGTAGTTTCAAAGATGTAGATTCCCTGTTTCCTGTGGCCTGCATTCTCCATCCCCACTCTGTCCCACCTTTCCTCCTTTAAGACTTCCCCAGGAGCTTCCTTCCCCCTTTCCAGAGGTTTAGCACACTCAGCTAAGCCTGTGTATTTTTGGTGGTCCTAAGTGGGTCCTGTGGACACATGAAGTCTGGAGGAGTCTGGTGGCCCTGGGGCTGAGACCTTGCCACCTCCCTCCTCTCCTAGCCATGGCCAGAATTGGTAGTGGCTGGAGGGGACAGGGTGGCAAAGAAAGCAGACGAAGTCTCCAGAGTTAAACTTCTAGATGCACCATATTGACTTCCTACACATTCTCTTTGCCCCCAAAGTTGCTCAGAACCAAAGTCTGGCAAACCCATTTCTCTGCATCCAAAGGTCCAGACAAATTTTCCTTCAGCTGTTCAGCAACACATGACACCAAGTTTCTGCCCCAGTGGGAGTCTTTGGCATTCTCACATTCCTTTCTGCTTGCTGCTATGCAATTAAACACGCAGAACTTCTCCATGTTTTCCCATCTTGCACCACATGTCAGTACCACCAATGATGGCATAAGGGATAGCACAATCTCCCTGCAAATATGGACAAGGGAACCAGTGGGCACTTCTGTCAGTTGAACATGACTCACCAAATGGGCTCCAAATCCATCAGTATTAAGGTCAGTCTATTTGTATTTCCCTCATCTTTTCAGCGAGCTTCCCAGGATGCCCAGAATTCCTGATAGTCCAAGAATAAGCGCAGTTATTTGATAAATTCCCAGCACAGAATTAGCATTTAATAAATGCTCAATCTCTATCCAAAATAACTCTCAGAGTTTGTGGACAAACTTTAGCAGAGAGTCTCGGGGGCAGTTCCTTTCTGCTTCCAGCATTGACACTTAGGAAAGTTTCCTCATGGAACAAAAGCTTTGGTCTTTACCATGGAGATTACCAAATCTACAGCTCCAGCTCCACTATATAAGCTCTCTAAGCCTCAGTTTCTGTATCTGTGATATGGGAATAATATCACTTATCTCACGAAGTTGTTCTAAGGCACGTAACACCGAGTCAGGTACATGGCATTTTCTCAATAAATGTTATATTTATAAAGCTTTACCCTATAGCAAAAGTAAATTCTAACACTCTACAATCACCTAGAATAAAATTATTTCATCTCTCAATGTTGATCAAGCATGTACTATGTCCATAGCAGCATCAGAGAAACAAAACAAATTCAAAATAAAGTTTCTTCCCTACAAGAGACCATAATATAGCTGTATATTTAGGAAAGCATAAAATATTTCAGATAACTCAAATGCATTTAGGAGCCAGGCAGGTACCATAGATGAGTGACAGAGGTTGAAGTAAGGTAACAGGGAGTGGTGGGGACTATGGCTAGCTGAAGAGCACAAACTCCATCTATAGGGGAAGACAGCACTCTAATCCAGCTAACTACTGTTCTATGAGAATATTCAGTATTACTAGATTTTTGTTTATTAAAGCTGCCTGAAAGGCAGTTTGTATGGAACAATTGCTGCATGTTAGCAAATAGTTTGAAAAGCAACAAAACAGATACAGACAAACAAAACAAATCTATGGACATTATTTGGCCTCCCAGCCACCAGTTTGTGATCTCTCCATAATGGCAGATGATAAATTTGTCAAAATGAGTGCCACTAACAATAATTCCTAGCTAGACATGTTCAGAGAGGGATGTGAGTCCCTTGGGCTGGTATGATGCAGAAAGTTTTCCTCCAGGTAATCCTACCTCAAGGTAGGATCCAGACTAAGCACCAAAGTATGGGTGGGAACTTGAAGGCAGAAAGGGGAGGCAAAGAACTTTTGGAAAGATTAAAGGTAGAATCAAGAATGTTGTAGCCAGAGCTAATGGTGACTGTTAGGAAGGCTTCCTGGGGAGAGGGGCAACTTCTGGCCATTAGTTTTGTTTCAGTGGAGGAGGTTCCTTCAGACCAGAATCAGAAAGTTCAGTGTGGAGGAAACAAGGGAAGGTGAAAACCTACTACTTACAGAGTCTATTCCAAAAAGCCCCTCAGAGAGAAATACTAAACCCAGACGGACAGATGCCTCATCAGCAGGAGTAGGAAAAGGACATTTTAGTTGCATCCAAGACCTTTTTTAGAATAAGACAATGTAAAAATCTATGAGAAGAGCAAACAAATAATGCATGTTCCTGGCTAGTGACTAAGAAACAGGCAGAAAGTGGGAATGGGAAAACTGTAGCACAGTGAAACCTGCAATATTGGAAATGAGGACTCCAGCACTATATAAGCACTGGGGAAAGAAAGAAAAAAGCCAGTGATACACAAAAATCCTGGAAATGATTTTAAAAACACTTTAGTGAGAGTAAAGGCAAAATGTATGTCCAGGATTAAAAGCCCCAGGGATTAGAAAGCTGAGAGAATGACTGAAAAAGACCTTTTACCCCAAAGGGGAGGGTCAGTGCCTATGGCTCAAGGAGTAGGGCACTGGTCCCCTATACCAGAGGTGGCAGGTTCAAACCTGGCCCTGGCCAAAAACTGCAAAAAAGAAAAAATAAATACCAAAGGGGAGAGCACAGGGACATGCTGCATGCAGGTGTCAGGGAGGATTATGTAGGCCCTGCATTGGATTATGTGACCACTAAAATAAGAGAATGTGGTAAAAGGTGGCGAAGAAAGCACAAGGGTGATAGGCAGAAATATCGCCCCCCCCCCCCCCCGAAGATGTCCATGTGCTAATCCCTGAAACCTGCCAATGTGTTAGGTTACATGGCAAAGGGGAGACATTTTTGCAGGTGGAGTTAGTTAAGGTTACTAATCAGATGACTTTGAGGCTTGGCTCCTATAGCTCAGCAGCTAGGGCGCCAGCCACATACACTGGAGCTGGCGGGTTTGAATCCAGCCTGGGCCTGCCAAACAACAATGACAACTACAACCAAAAAATAGCCAGGTGTTGTGGTGTGCACTTGTAGTACCAGCTACTTGGGAGGTTGAGGCAAGAGGGTCACTTAACCCCAAGAGTTTGAGGTTGCTGTAAGCTGCGACGCCATAGCACTCTACCAAGGCGACATAGTGAGACTCTGTTTAAAAAAAAAAAAAATCAGCTGACTTTGAGATGAGGAGATTCTCCTGGATAATCTGGGTGCACTGGATGTAATCACAAAGATCTTTATAATGTATACGTGGGAGGCAGGGGAATCAGCCTCAGAGAAAGAAATGTGTGGAAGCAGAATCAGTGATAAGATGTGAGCAAGACTATGCCACTGCTGGTTTTGAAATCAAGGAATGCAGGCAGCCTCTGGAAGCTGGAACAGGCAAGGAAATGGATTCTCCCCCTGGGGCCCTTAGAATGTAGCCCTGTTGGTCCCTATCTCAGTCCAGTGAGACCCATTTCAGAATTCTGACCTCCAGAACTGTAAGATAATAAATTTGTGTTGCTTTATGTCACTAACTTTGTGGTAATTTGTTACAGCAGCAGCAGGAAATTAATACAACTATCTTTGGATTCAGACAGATGTGGTGTTTAATCCTAGCCCATGACATACCAATCACTTGACCTTATTCTAGTCATTCAACCTCTATGATCCTCAATATCCTCGTCTGTAAAATGGAGACTACAACCGCTTTACTTCCCAGAGTTAAGGTGAAGAGCACCTGAAATGATTTTTTAACACAGCCTGGCATAGGGAAGTGGTGGGCAATGTTCCTTTCTTTCCTTCAATGCATTTGATGAGATCGTAATTAATATTTAGGACCAGTGATGTTGTGATAAATGTATAGCAACTAGCTCTCAAAAGAATGCATGCATGTATATACATGCATAAGTTCATTATACATTTACTTATAAAGGAATGTGACAAGCTCAATTTACAAATAGTACTGAGATATTTAATACTCTATTGCAAATTCCATATAACCAATCAATTCTCACATAATGCTTTCATTGATTTTTCTGAACTCCTCTTATATTGATAGCTAACCTACAGCTGCAACAGAGGAGAAAATGTAGTTCCTCATGAATGGTGGTTGATATTTTTATTTATGTAAATGAGTAAGAAGATAGCAAAATAATGAAGTTTTGGAACTTGACTAATTCATCATGATATGAATAACTCCTTTAAATCAGATAATAGTTTCTATATGCTGGAAGTATTATTTCCTCAATTTTTTTAGTGCTATTTATGAAGTACCAGCAATAGACATGACACATTTTTAAGTTTAGTATAAATTATTAGCATTTTTTGTGTCACTTTGTTAAGCCTAGATTACAATGTACAAAAACAATAATCTAAGCCCTGATTTGTAGTGTTTTTAGATTTCCATGATGTAGATACGCCCACCTTGGCCTATTTCAAGGTAACAAAGTGATATCACTTAACATGGAGTGGGAAAAGATGTAGACTAGCACATCATTCAAATGCAAGGAGATGAGAATAAACTCAAGATTCAAGAGCACAGGTCATAGTGAAATGCAGGAAAATAATTAGGACATGGTGAATTGTGAATTTTCATCACCTTTTAAATATACTTTATATCACATTAAATATACAATTTAATATCTTAACAGTTATTTTTAAAATTTTGAGATAAGTTACAACTTACAGAAGAGTTCCAAAAACAGTACAACAAAGAGTTCCTGTGTACTCTTCACTCAGTTTCCCCTTATGCATCTTACACAATTATAAAACATTTATCAAAACTAAGAAATTAACCTTCATATAACATTAACTAAAGCACAAACTTATTTGGATTTCACCAGTTTTTCTACTGAAGTCCTTTTTCTGTTCTAGGATCCAATCCAGGAACCCAGGTTGCATTTACTTGGTCGTTTATCTTGTAGAATGTACCTCAATTTCAGTTTGTCTTCTGTTTTCTTGTATAATTTAATTTTTAATGATGGCTGTGTTTAACAGTTGGCTCACAAATTTCCTAAATATTTAATAATTGGCTCTCAGATACCACAACAAGCCAGTCCCAGCAAACCACTTTAAGTGAAATTAACAAACAATTCATTTGGGATACCCCTCCCCCCAGCATTAATTCCACAAATATTTATTGAGTGCCCTGTAGGGGCTAGTGCTGGGGATATAGAGGACCAACACAGTCCTTGCCTGAGAAAAATCACAGGTTAAGGGAAACGACAGAGAAGTAGCAGACAATGCCCTTAGAGTGGGCCCTGACAGAGAGTGTAGAATGTGCTGGAGCACTCAAGAGGTGGGAGGGACCAACCTTGCCTGGGGAGGTCAAGGAAGGCTTCACAGGGGAAGGATGAGCAAGAGCTCCTCAGGTGAGACACCAGGAAGTCGAGGGAAGCTTCTCCTGTAAGATGATGTGTGAGCTGGGATTCTTTCTTTATATATATTTTTTTATTAAATCATAACTGTGTACATTGATGCATTTATGGGGCTCAGTGTACTAATTTGATATACAATGTGAAATGCTTACATTGAACTGATTAACACATCCATCACCTCGCTTACTTATTTGTTGTGGTGAGACAATTATACTCTTTTCTTAATAGTTTTGAAATGTACCATTGCATCATGCATATTAGGTAAGGTCCCCCCAAATACCCTACCTTCTCCCACCTCCCCCTTCCCCTTCCCTCTCTGTCCTCTTCCCTTCTACTTTCTGGACTATAGTTATGTTTTACCATTTGTATGAATGTGTAGGTGATTATATATTGATTTCATAGTAGTATTGAGTACATTTGATGCTTTTTTTTCCATTCTTGAGATACTTTACTAAGAATACGTTTCAGCTCCAACCAGGTAAACATAAAAGATGTGAAGTCCCCAACTTTTTTATGGCTGCATAGCATTCCATGGTGTACATATACCACAATTTGTTAATCCATTCATAGGTTGATGGGCACTTGGGCTCTTTCCATGTCTTGGCAATTATGAATTGGGCTGCAATAAACATTCAGTTGCAAATGGCTTTGTTGTAAAATGATTTTTGATCATCTGGGTATATACCTAGTAGAGGAATTACGGGATCGAATGGCAGGTCTACTTTTAGTTCCTTGAGTATTCTCCAAACTTCTTTCTAAAAAGGTCGTATTACCTTGCATTCCCACCAGCAGCGTAGAAGTGTTCCCTTCTCTCTGCATCCACACCAACAGCTGTAGTTTTGGGATTTTGTTATGTGGGCTAATCTTACTGAAGTTAGATGACATCTCAAAGTGGTTTTGATTTGCATTTCTCTGATGATTAAAGGTGATGAGCATTTTGATATATGACTGGGAATCAGCCAGTCAGATGAGAAAGCAGAAGGAACAACAGTCACTCGTTTATTCCTTCACTTGATAAGCATTTATTAGGTGTTGATTCTGTGCTGGAATCTGGAGATGCTCAAACGTGTAATGAAAAAGGGTACTCGAGTGCAACAAGGGTTGTGATGGCACCTGGGCTATCTTGGAGGATGAGGTGGTGTTTGCATGTGTGAAGACGGTGTCATGAAAGAGCATGGAGCATGAAGGCACTAAGCATAGCTCAGCATTGGAGAGGATACCATGGCCAGACATCTCCTCCCTGAGAGTAAAGAAGGACCTCAGGGGGAAGCTGAAAGGCCACTAACCATTAGTTAACCTAGCAACCAACAACTTTTGCCAGAGAACAATTGATGCCAGAACTTTTCCTGTGCAGGCACCATTTGTTCACAGCCCCTTTCTCTCCAGCCGTTCATACCTAGACCTCTATGTACCTAGGAGATATACTTAACTTTGGACAGATGGATGGGGTGGTGACAACATGGTATCAAGGGCCAACTCTCAATGAGGGTCCTTGATCTGAGACCAAGACCCCTGGAAGAGTGCCAGTGGCCTTCTCTGACCACAACATACATACTCCAGCCATTCTCGACCTCATTATGTGGCTTTATTTTCTTCATAACATTTACTACTATTTGAAATTATTTAAGTGTTTACTTGTTTTTGCCTGTCTCCTTCCATTAGAATTTTGGTTCCTCAAATGTAGAAATCTTTGTTTTTCTTGCCATCAACACATCCCAGCTCCCAGCTCAGGGCATGGCCCATAGGTGTGTATTATGAAGTATTTGTAGAACGGATGAGTGAATGAATAGATAAACAGTTACTGTTACTCAGTTTTGAGGGCTGCATTCCTAACTCCCCCATGGCCACACTTTCTCCCTCTGTTTTAAGACAGTTGCCTGCGCGGAGCCTGTGGTTCAGTGGGTAGGGTGCCGGCCCCATATACCGGGGGTGGTGGGTTTGAACCCAGCTCCAGCCAGCTAAAAACAGCAGTGACAACTGCAACAAAAATAGCCAGGTGTTGTGGCAGGTGCCTGTAGTCCCAGCTACTCAGGAGGCTGAGGCAAGAGAATCGCCTAAGCCCAAGAGTTGGAGGTCACTGTGAATTGTGTTGCCACTGCACTCTACTGAGGGTGACAAAGTGAGACTCTGTCTCAAAAAAAAAAAAAAAAAAAAAAAAAGACTGTTGTCTATTTCTTCAGTACTTTGACTCAGAACTTGAAATTTACAAGGAGGACCAACACTAACATGCATGAAATTCAGAATGCTTCTCTTAGAATGGTTGCAAGAATGTGAGCAATAGCAATAGCAATAACAACTAACATTTGCTGTGTTTACTAAGTGCCACTTCCCATTGTAAGCTCTTTATATATATATTTAATAAATACTTATTGAGTCTCTACTAGGTTTTGGGCATTGTTTAGGCTCTAGGAACGTAGCAGTAAATAAAAGACTAATATTCCTACTTTTAGAGATCTTAAGTGTTAGCTTATTTAATCTGAAAACAGCCTTAATATGTAGATCCTGTGATTATTCTCATTTAAAGATGAGGAACCTGAGGCCAAGAGGCCAAGTAACTTACCTAAGATCACACAGCTGTGGAATGGCAAGGCCAGGCAGTATGGGCCCTGAGCTGTGTTCTTAACCACTAGACTACCCTGCCTTCGATGAGCTATGGGAAAGTGCTTGGCAAACTTTCAGAAGGAGGACAGGACTGGACTCTAGCAAAAACAACAAAAAATCCCACAAGAGCTAAGTATGGGTGGATGGCCTTGCAGCCTCCTCCATGCACTCTTACTCAGGGTGAATCTGCTAAGTCTGGCAGTCTCCAGCAAGGGG
>CAUYPK010125286.1:0-18316 GCA_963574355.1 Loris lydekkerianus | reverse complement strand
TCTCTTTTCTAGATCTTCTTGGAGTGTTTTGATCTTGTTTTGCACGATCTCAGATCTGTTGGCATAAAGTAGCACTTCTCCTGCAAAAATAAACAGATGCCTCCCTTTTTGGCAGTTAATAGGTCTAATCCCCTTCTTGTTGGGGCAAGTATTTAAAGTCTCTTGCCGAAACCCTAATGTTTTTTTTCTGTTTTTTTTTTTTTTTTTTTTTTTAAAGACAGGAACTACAAAAATTCGCTTAATAAGAAATAGACAACCAGTATAGACCTACATCTATTAAAACTTTTTATTTTAAAATCCCCCCAAACACCAGATCTAGATAGCTTCACTGATGAATTCTACCATACATTGAAATAAACAATATTTCAGTTCTACACAAAGTGAACATATTATAGTCAAAGTGAATACTTCTCAACTCATTTATGAGGGCTGTGTGTTCTAAGATAAAAGTCAGATAAAAACCTTGAATAGCCAAGGCATTACTCAGAAATAAAAACAAAGCAGGAGGAATCACACTACCAGACCTCAGACTATACTATAAATCGATAGTGATCAAAACAGCAGGTTACTGACAGAAAAACAGAGAAGTAGATGTCTGGAACAGAATAGAACTGAGAGATGAATCCAGCTACTTACCATTATCTGATCTTTGACAAGCCAATTGAAAACATTCAGTGGGGAAAAGATTCCCTATTTAACAAATGGTGCTGGGTGAACTGGTTGGCAACCTATAGAAGACTGAAACTGGACCCACACCTTTCACCGTTAACTAACATAAACTCTCTCTGGATTAAAGATTTAAACTTAAGACATGAAACTATAAAAATACTAGAAGAGAGTGCAGGGAAAACCCTTGAAGAAATCAGTTTGGGTGAGTATGTTATGAGGAGGACCCCCCCCGGCAATTGAAGCAGCTTCAAAAATACACTACTGGGACCTGATCAAACTAAAAAGCTTCTGCACAGCCAAGAACACAGTAAGTAAAGCAAGCAGACAGCCCTCAGAGTGGGAGAAGATATTTGCAGGTTATGTCTCCGACAAAGGTTTAATAACCAGAATCCACAGAGAACTCAAATGTATTAGCAAGAAAAGAACAAGTGATCCCATTGCAGGCTGGGCAAGAAACTTGAAGAGAAACTTCTCTGAAGAAGACAGGCTCACGGCCTACAGACATATGAAAAAATGTCGATCATCTTTAATCATCAGAGAAATGCAAATCAAAACTACCTTGAGATACCATCTAATTCCAGTAAAATTGGCCCATATCACAAAATCCCAAGACCAGAGATGTTGGCGTGGATGTGGAGGAAAGGGAACACTTCTACACTGCAGGTGGGAATGCAAATTAATACATTCCTTGTGGAAAGATGTTTGGAGAACACTTAGAGATCTTAAAAATAGATCTGCCATTCAATCCTATAATTCCTCTACTAGGTATATACCCAGAAGACCAAAAATCACATTATAACAAAGATATTTGTACCAGAATGTTCATTGCAGCCTAATTCATAATTGCTAAGTCATGGTAAAAGCCCAAGTGCCCATTAATCCACGAATGGATTAATAAATTGTGATATGTACACCATGGAATATTATGCAGCCTTAAAGAAAGATGGAGACTTTACCTCTTTCATGTTTACATGGATGGAGCTGGAACATATTGTTCTTAGTAAAGTGTCTCAAGAATGAAAGAAAAGTACCCAATGTACTCACCCCTACTATGAAACTAATTTATGACTTTCATATGAAAACTATAACCCAGTTATAACCTACGAATATGGGGAAGGGGAAGAGGGAGGGAAAGAAGGGGGAGGATGGGCGGTGGGAGGGTGATTGGTGGGATTACACCTACAGTGCATCTTATAAGGGTACGTGTGAAACTTAGTAAATGTAGAATGTAAATGTCTGAACACAATAACTAAGAAAATGCCAGGAAGGCTATGTTAACCAGTGTGATGAAAATATGTCAAATGGTCTATAAAACCAGTGTATGGTGCCCCATGATTGCATTAATGTACATAGCTATGATTTAATAAAAAAAAATTAAAAATATTGCTTGGAAACGATTGATCTGGAAGCAGGAAATGAGGGAAAGACACCAGAGAGCAAGGACCAGTCAGGAAATTTATTCCCAGGCCTGAGGTAATGGAACAGGAGCCAGTGAAAAGGGGAGCTGGCCACTCCTCGCCTACCATGGTCTTTGTCTGCCTCTACACCATCCTCAGAATTCGACATTTCCCAAACAACCAAACAGGCGTGATGAATGCCAGCCCCTTGCCTCTTTCTGTTTTTAATAAGACTGATTTGTGCAAAACAGGAAGTGCTCCCGTGACAATGGCATTATTTATGCCTAAGAAACGTGCTTTTGAAAACTCTGCACACCCTGGGTTCTTGGTACAGAAGCTTAGTTGTAGTAATGAAGCCTTCCTGGTTAAGTGGGCTCCTCTTCAGCAGGGGCTGTGACTTCCTTCTGCTCCGACAGCAGAAAGGAACCAAGATAAGAGACGAGTTAGCTGCACAGCATTGTAGAAACTTCCAGCTGTGTGAGGGCCTGGCACTGTGGAGGGGAGTGACTGGTTGAGTGCCACCAGGCAGTGTGAAAGCAGGAAGACTTGGGGGGTAGGAGGGTGTCACAGGAAACCCTCCTGTGCTCCAGGCTCTGGCCTGTTTTCATCAGAGGTAGTGGCTGTTTTCATCAGACGTAGTGGTGGCAGCCTGGGACAACTCAGAGGTAATTCCCTGAGACAGAGGCAGATTAGAATACGTGGTGGGCACAGGACGAGAGAGAGGAGGGTTCTGCCCCTTCAGCAGAAACTTCTAGTCTTCTGCTCAGTTAAATGAGAACGTCCAGTTCTGATCCTGGTGGCCTCACCCACCCTGACTTCTCTAGTCATTTTCTAAAATAATATTTTCTACTGAGCCATGATGAAGACATTCTTTCTTTTTTTAATTTTAGATTAATATAAGGGTACAAATGGTTAGGTTACATTGTTTGCATTTGCTAGGTAAAGTCTAAGTTGTAGGTGTGCCACCTACCCCTACCTGGTGCCCGTTAGGTGAGCACACAGCCCCTCCCCCTCCGTCCTCCCCTCTCCTCCTCCCTCTTCCTCTTTCCCTCCTCACCACTCTCCCCTATTCCCCTTCTTAAATTTAATTGTGTTTTTCTCTTATGTAGGCCTGTAGTTCTTCATCTACTAGTTTCCTATTAGTATTGAGTACATTGGATACTTGCTTTTCCATTCTTATAATATTTAGGAGGATATTCTCCAAATCCATTCAAGTAAATGAAAAAAATGTAAAGTCTCCATCTTTCTTTATGGCTTACTAGTTATTCCATGGTAGACATATACACTAGTTATTTATCCACTTGGGAGTTGATGGACACTTGGGTTGTTTCCACATCTTGGCACTTGTGAGTTGAGCTGTGATAAACATTCTAGTGCAAATGTCCTATGGTAAAATAATTTTTTAAATGATATTCCTTAATGGGAAAGCATTCTTTTGATAATAGAACCTGGTTTGAATCTCACCTGTGTGGTTTCCTAGTTGTATAATGTTGTGCAGATTGTTTAACCTCTCTGTGCCTCCGTTCCCTTAAGGAGTTTGTGTGAGGATGAAATACAATTATATAGCATATATAAAGAACCCAGAACATGAACTCCCTGCTCTATCACTTGATGTCCATATGGCCCTGAGCAGGACACTTAGGCAATTCTCATGTCTCAGTTTTCTCATCTTTGAAATGGGAATAATAACAGTGCCTATTCCATAGTGTAGCTGCCAGGATGGAATGCAACAAATCCCTATATAGATAAATTATGAGCCTGGCACATACTAAGCATTCAGGGAGACTGTAAATACTAATTTGGTTGGAAATAGTACTTATTATTGATATAAGTTTGGGAGAAAGTGGGATAAATATGAGAGCAAGCTTTTAGAACTCCCTTTCCATCTCTGGCTCCCATTAGTTCATTCATTCACCAAGTACTTACAGAGCACTTACACGGGGGATGCAGCAGCCAGCAAAACAGGCATGTTTCCTGCTCTCACGTGGCTTTATGTCTCATGGGAGAGTCAGACAAGTAATTATGGAAATTTAGAATTTTATAAAATAATGAGCATTTTTATCTTTTTTTTTTTTTAAATTGAGACAGAGTCTCACTTTGTCACCCTTGGTAGAGTGCTATGGCGTCATAGCTCACAGCAACCTCAAATTCCTGGCCTCAAGCAATTCCTTGCCTCAGCCTCCTAGTAGCTGGGACTACAGGTGCCTGCCACAACACCTGGCTATTTTTTGTTTGTTTAGCAGGCCTGGGCCGGGTTTGAACCCACCAGCCCCAGAGCATGTGGCTAGAGCCCTAACCACTGAGCACAGGCACCCCTCCCCCCCATAATGAGCATTTTGAAAGAAAAGTTTGTGAGCTATGAAAATGCATAACAGGAGCTGTGGATGGTCTTGGGAGTTAGGGAGACTTCCCTATGAAGGTAAAGCAAGATTTGAAATCCAAAGGTGGGGAGTGGCTAAGCCTGTCCCTATGTCCCTTCCCAGACCTGCAGTGGCTCTGAGGCTGGGCTGTCTTTATGCTTGGACTCCCTTAGGCTGTGAGGCCTTGTCCCCAAGTTTAAGGTGCTGTGTAACACTCAGTGATCTCCTCCCTCCTTTCCCTTAAAGAGGGTGAGTAGACTGTGGGGGGGAGGGGAGGGAATAGAACAATGGCAGGAAGGCAGCAGCCTCAGTGGAGACCTAGTCTGAACAGGAGTAAGTGGAAGCCAGAATCCAAGTCCCTCCCAGCCACCTTTGCCAACCAAGCAGACAGGAAGGTGCACTTTTCCTTTCCTAACCCTAAACACTTTGGGCTGACTTATTTAAAAAATAAATAAATAAATAAATAAATAAATAAAAAGGCACAGAGGGTGTTGGCGGCTGCCTGAGAGTTTCTCCTCAGATGTTGCAGGCTAGGTCTGGACTCCAGCATAAGGGAATTGAAACAAGAAATGAGCAAATGGACTCTGATCTCTCTTCAACAGTTTGCAGAACCCTCAATTCCAACAAGAGGCCAAATTAACTTCTGAGGACAAATCCTTCAGCCCCATCGTCTTACCTCAGGCTGCCATAAAAAAATACCATAGACTGGTGGCTTAAACTATAGAAAGTTATTTTCTCACAGTTCTGGAGGTTGGAATTCCAAGGTCAGAAGGCCAGCATGGTCAGGTCCTGGTGAAGGGCCTCTTTCTGGCTTGCAGATGGCCTTCTTCTGCCTGTGTGCTCACCTGGCAGAAAAAGAGAGAAAAGATCTCAGGTGTCCTTACAGGTACTAATCCCATCAGATCAGGGACACACCCACAAGACTTGATATAATATAACGCTAGTTAACTCCCCAAAGCCCCATCCCCAAATACCATCACACTGGAGCTTAAAACTTTCACATAGGAATTTAGAGAGAACGTAAACATTCAGTCCATAATATCCCCCATGGTCGGAGTCTACCATTTCTGGAAGCTTCATATCTAATTCAGGCTGAGGAACCTCTGAGAAAAGGATCTTGAATTCCTATTTCTATTGCCCACTTAATCCCTTCAATTGCCTTTCCCTTTTCTTAACTTTTAAATAGCTGCAATTACCTGGCATACAATACTTACCTGGTTTTTTTTTTTTTTTTTTTTTTGGAGTGGGCCACATTTTAGCTAAGCAATTGCAAACAATAGCTTGATTATACTTTTACATTCTTTTGACACAAGCAATTGCTTCTTTTCCAAAGCAGGCTCTGACACCATCTGAACATTGTAATATTTCTCTCCCTTAGCAATTTTGCCTGGATCTCACCCACTGAAGAAACCCAACTATAAATATTTGGCATTCCTTGAACCTCTGTAATTCACAGAGTTTGACCTTCTGAGACTCTGCATCTCAGCTTTAAGCCTCAAGAAAAATGGAAAGGAAAGGTAGAGGCATGCTCTAAAACTCTGTTGCTTCATAAACAGTGGTCTCCATCTCCTGGTTGTGGGGGAAATTATGGATGTTGTCTCACTTTAAGTTGCTATAAAAATCAAGTCTTTAAAAATTGTGGTAAAATATATATAACATAAAATTTAACTTTTTTTTTTTTTGAATGCTGTGGCATCATAGCTCATAGCAACCTCAAACTCTTGGGCTCAAGCTATCCTCTTGTCTCAACCTCTCCAGTAGCTGGGATTTCAGGTGCCTGCCACAACACCTGCCTAGTTTTTTGACTTTTAGTAGAGATGGGGTCTCGCTTTGCTCAGGCTGATCCCAAACTCCTGAGCTCAGGCGATCCACCTCAGCCTCCCAGAGGGCAAGGATTATAGGCACGAGCCACTGCACTCAGCCAAAATCTAACCATTCTAAGTGTATGACTCAGTGGCATTAGGTACATTCACTATTTTGTGTAACCATCAACACTACCTATTTCCAGAGCTTTTTCATCATCTTAAACATTACAATAGAAACTGTACTGATCAAGCAATAACTCCCCATTCTCATTCCTCCAGACCTTGGGAACCCTGGGTCTACGTTTTGTCTCTATGAATTGACCTACTCTACATGCTTCATGTAGGTGGATTCATACAATATTGATCTTAGTGTGTCTGGCTTGTTTCACTTAGTTTAACGTCTTTGTCTTAGATCATTCATGTTGCTGTAACAAAAGGCCATAAACAGGGTAGCTTATAACAACAGAAATTTATTTCTCTGTGTTCTGGGGACTGGGAAGTCCAAGATCAAAGTGCCAGTAGGTTCAATATCTGCTGAGGGCTCACTTTTTGGTTCCTAGCTGGTGCCTTCTTGCTTTGTCCTCACATGGTGAAAGGGACAAAGCAGGTCTCTGTGGCTGTTATATAGGGCACTAATGCCATCAGGAGGGCTAAACATATAAACTTCAGCATATGAATTTTGGGGGAAGACAAATATTCAGACTATGGCTGTCTTTAAGTTTTGTTTCATCCATGTCATAGCATGTATCAGAATTTCATTCCTTTGGATGGCTGGATAGTATTCCTACTCAATGTATGTACTTGGTGTTTATCCACTCATCTGCTGCTGAATACTTGAGTTGTTTCTGCCTTTGGCTCTTGTCTAATAAAGTTTAGCATAAGACATGGGATCTTCCTCTTTTGCGATCTTGCACCAATTTAATAACTACCATTATTCTTCTTTTCCTGAGAGAGAGTCTTACTTTGTTGCCCCCGGCTAGAGTGCAAGGTGTCATAGCTCACAGCAACCTCAAACTCCTGGGTTCAAGTCATCCTCTTGCCTCAGCCTCCCAAGTACAGGCATGCTAGCTTTTCTATTTTTAGTAGAGACAGGGTCTCACTCTTGCTCAGGCTGGTCTCCAACTCCTGAGCTTAAACAATACACCTACCTCAGCCTCCCAGAATGCTAGGATTACAGGTTAGCAATCGCCCTCAGCCCCTTAATAACTACCTTTTGATTTACTTTATTTGATTCTCTGGAAACATGACACCAAACAAAGCAACTTAGACATGAGGGCTCTGCAGGCTAGGTGGGGCTGGAGAGAATGTGATGTAAGGTCACTGTGGACCTTTGCAGAACTGCACCTTAGGGTTTAGCAGTTTAGAGACAGCATCCTGGGTGTATGAGGCTGCATAACATAGGGGTTTATGATTCGATAATAAAAGAGACCTTTTACTTAAACCCATTTATTCATTATTCATTCATTTACTGATTCCAATATTATTGAACACTTACTATATATCAGGTGATAACTCAGAGGTGAGCAAGACAGGTCCTGCTCACCCCGAACTTTATAGCCAGGGGAGGCAGACAAAGAAGTAAGGTGACATTGACAATGGCTTAGGGTGAGGGAAGTTTGGAGTGCTGTTGGGAACACAGGGGGGGTCACCTCACTTGGTCTTGGGAGCCAGGAAAAGCTATTCCCTACAGGAAGTCACACCTATGTCAAGTCCTAAGGGAAGGGAAGAAGGTAGCCAGGGGAAAGAAGAGCCTAGGAAAAGTAGATCGGTCAGGAAGGCACGTGCAAAGGCTTGGAGCTGAAAGGAAGTGCTTGGAATGGGCTTAGGTGAGTGACTTGTGTTGTAGAAGGTTGTAGGCATGAGATGCTGGAAAGGTGAAGCCAAGGGCCACCAGGCATCATTTGGGTGAAGGACCTCATACACTCTGTGGGCTTAACACAGTTTCCGCTAAACCAACACAAGGTTGAACTGCACAGGTCCCCTTATACACGGGTTTTCTTCCACCGCCACCATCCCGGAGACAGCAAGACCAACTCCTTCTCTTCCTCAGCATACTCATTATGAAGATAAGTAGGATGAAGACCTTTATAATAATACACTTCCACTTAATAAACAGTAAACATGTTTTCTCTCACTGGTGATTTTCTTAATAACATTTATTTTCTCTAGCTTACTTTATTGTTATATTGTTATACATAATTTGTATGACAGATTTTGCAGAACAATGCCCTACGGTATAGCAGTTTATGTGTTAACTGTTTATAAGGTCCGACAATTAAGTTGTTGAACTTACCACCGGGCACTTACATTGACGGGAACTGTACAAACAACTCAATAAGGTTTTATAACCTTGTGTCTCAGAGTTGTGTTTGTGTTGACATATGGCAGTGTCTTGGTGAGTGGCATTCATTATGTGTTTTTTGTGTGCCATACAATGACAGCTCTGATGATCATTCCAGAAAAAGAGTTCCAAAATTGCTTTGAAGGATGGACTAGGGGCTGGCATCAGTCCACAGCTTTCTAAGGAGAATACTTCAAAGGTGACCTTAGTGATACTCAGTGATGAAGTATGGAGCACTTTTTCTCGGATAAGTTCACAAACTTAATTGTCGACCTTGTATGTTATCCATAAGGCTTCTGGCCAAAGGTAGGCAGTAAGTAGTTAAATTTGGGGGTGGTTGAAAGTTATACATGGATTTTTAACTGCACCAAGGTCAGTGTCCTTAACCCTCATGTTGTCCAACAGTCAACCGTACGGGGTCCAGAGGGAAGTCCTGGTGGCTTTGAAGTTGGAGAAAGATGGATCTGAAGACAGTACAACCTGTTTTTGCCTTGGACGAGGCACCCAGCAGAAGATCATGTAATGCTAACAATTTTTGAGCACTGTCTGAGTGCTGGGTACTGTTCTAGTGCTTCATACTTATTATTTCAGTTAATCCTCAGAACAGCCTCCCCAGATGAGTAAGGAGGAAACTGAGGCTGAGAGAAAAACTTGGCAAGACCTCAAAGTGGGTGGCAGAATGCAAATCTAAGCTTGAAACATCACCCCTGCTATTCACAGTGTGGCCCACGGAGCAGCAGCTGCATAATGTGGGAGCTTGTTAGAAATGCAGAATCTCTCCTTATTCCAGAACTTCTGGATCAGAATCTGCATTTTGCATTTCAACAGGATCCCGGAGTGATTCTAGTGCGCACTAAAGGCTGGGTAGCACGTGGTTCCCAAGACTGGCTGCACTTTAGAGTCGCTTTGGGAATTTTGAAATTCCTTAGTGCCCAGGCTGTATCCCCAGATTGATTACATCAGAATTTCGGGGGTTGTGACCCAGACATCAGAATTTTTCAAAATTATCCAGCTGAATCCTTGCATTGTGCTGCACTGTTGCCCAGGAAGACGGGGTACCTCCAGAAAGAAGAACTGGGGTTGCAGGGCCTAGGCAGACACCAGCAGCTCTGCAGCTTTAAGAACTGGGGCAGGCTGCCACGTTGTTTGCAAGGGCCACGTGAGCACAGGCTGTGGGAGCAGTGAGCTGCCAGCAGCTCTGCACCTTTAAGAACTGGGGCAGACTCCTTCCCTGCTGCAAGGGCCATGTGAGCACAGGCTGTGGGAGCAGGAAGCTGCCACAGTCAGTGCCTGGGGCTGGCCCAGGCTTGTAGACCCGAGCCCTTGCAGAATAACCCTTGAAAGAAAGGGGACCTTTATGCCTTTTTAAGCGAAGCACACATTTTGCAAGGCTGTGGAAACAAAGAGAACAGCGTGCAGCCCTAGTCCAGACGCCCAAACAAACAGTAAGTCAGGAGGGAGGGGAACTCAGCACAGCTCCTCCCTCTGCCCCAGGTGACATCACACACCCAACTTTGGCAAGCCTGCTCCACTAGAGGAGTCCTCCCCTCCAAGGGCTGGCAGGGTAACGCCAATTACCAGGGCAGAAAATTTCCTTAAATTCTCCTCTGGGGCGCATCTGGCCCTCTCCTTGAAAAGTTGGGGCTCAGCTCAGACAGGTAGTGCCTGCTGACTGACATAATCCATCAGGTGTGGGTAATGCTTCTCCTCCTTTCTCCTGTCGCCCTTGGGACCTTTGATCCAACCCCAAGGTCATGTGAAAGTGAAAGTGAAAAGGAAGCTGTAGACCTTTGAGCCCCAGGCTTGCTGGGGATAAGGTGATGGCACTAATGGCCCACACTAGGGGTGGCAATGGGGGCAAGGGACCCAGGCTGCAGCAGAGGAGAGCTATCAGCTAGTTGGAATTTCCTGGATACCTACAGGGCTCCAAGTCTCTCCCTGCCTTTGAGAAATGAGAGGTGAAGGTGTGGCATCAGCCAGGCTGGTTACCCCCACGTGGACTGGAGCAGAGCTCTGTAAATCCTCTCCAAGGTTGTCTCCAAGCTGTGAGTTAGCATGTCTCAGAGTCCATTTGGGGTGCCAGCACCAACGTGGCACCTGCGACCGCAGCAGCATAGTTCAGACCTGTGTGCTGCCCAATGCTAAAGGCAGAGCCAGGTGACTTTGAGGGTCTCTTCTCTAGGGTTATCTGTGTTTCCCTGCCACCCTCCTGTGTTACAGATGATTGAGAGCTAACTTGCTTTATGAGAACCATGTGGAATTGCAAAGGTTATCAGTGTGCTGGGGGCAGGCAGCAGGGTGAGATTATGTTGGCAGAAAGAAATATGTTGGCATTGATTGGCAGGCAGGGGAGGGAAGCTGCTTTGTGCCTTCAAGGCAACTAGGTGCAAGTGAAAGGGAAGGAAAGGAGGGGTGGGAAGTGGGAAGAAAAGGAAAGCTAGCTTCACCGAGGGGTGCAGTGAAGCTGGGGAATAAAGAAAGGGAAGGTGGTGAGGGGCAAGGAAGGGCCAGACAGGGCAGGATAAAGTTAGCCAGAAAGCTACACTGTGGCTTTTACATAGTCATGAGGAAGGGTCTCAGGGAGTCAGATGTTACTTCCAGGGCCAGTGCTGGGCCAACTGGTGGCCCCTCACATGTTTTATTTATAAATGTGAACATTCCTGGAAAATTGGGAAATTCACCCTTAAATGTGAAAAGTCTGGCAACATGGGGCTCACTTTTTAGCAGAGCAAGTTGAAGCTGGAGCTGCTGGTTTGCCAAGGTCCCCACCTCTCTTGCACAGAGAGCAAATTGCACCCCTTGGCCCTCCGCCACTTCTGCCTGATTCTCAAGGGCATTGCAGATTGTTGTTGCTGCTGTCTTGATAATAATGGGTGTCTTCTCTTGAGAGCCTATGTGTGTGTACACATATGCTGTGTGTGTGCACACACCAGGTATGCAGGTATGTGCTCTTTTAATTAATTTCAATTAATATCTCTCTTTTTCAGTTAAGCATGACAGATGCACAAAACCAAATGTACCCCTCTCCTTGACAGATTTCCCAGCCTTTCCAGGAGATGTGCCAAATTGCTAGATGGTATTTGCATTAAAAACAACAGAAAAAAGTGCATTTTGTTATTTTGGCTTTAAGGATTTCCCAACTTGCCTTGAGGAAATATTTCACTTATGCCACATGTTATAGCTTTCAAAGCTTTCTTAAACATGCTTGAATTTGCTTTAATGTTCCAGACACTCCATGAGGTCTGTAGATTGGGTCTCCTTCCCATGTTCTCTCGGAAGAAACTGGTTGATAGAGAAGCTAAATGATTTGCCTTGAACTTTTAGCAACTTTGAGGTTAGCATTCAGGCACGGCTCTCTGGAAAACTTTGTGGTGTCTTTTTGACTGCACAGAATTGTAAAAAGTTGTGCTTTGTAAAGCGGAATGACTGGGAGTATGATCTCAAACCTATATTTGTCCACCAAGTACCTATGAGTCTTTAGGCAAAGAACTAAATCTTCTTGCGCTTCCTTTCCTGTAAAATAGGGATAAAAGCTCTCATCTAGGAGTTTTGTGTGATTAAATAAGAAAGTATATGTAAAGTTTTTTAGAACAATGCCCGATACACAGTAAGCTTTCAATAAATATTACTGTCATTACTAAAATTATTATTATCTATCTTAGGGCAAAGGCTAAATTATAACAAAAAGATCCCAAAACACATTTGCTCAAGAGATAAGTAAACAACTCTGCTCTACAGGGTCATTCAGGAACCCACGTTCCTTCCATCTTATTGCTCTCTCTTCTGCATAGTCAAAGCTGTCTCAACATCGCCTTCTGTTCCTGCCTGTAGGAAGGCGAAGCAAGGAGTTGGAGGGCAGACAGCCCCCTCTAAACAATATAATTCAGAAGTTGTACATATGCTTTTATTCATATTCTCTTACCCACTCTGTTCTCCTGACCAGACTACCCAGGCTAAAGTCATTAAACATAGCCATACTCCAAATCAAGCTATGCTTTTCTTTTTGATCCTACTTTGTGTTTCTGGACCTTTAGTCCTGTGGCACGAGGGCTCCCATACCTTGATCTTCTCTCTTGCTGTAGCACTACTCTTTCTAGTTTTCTGCCCTCCTTTGATGGACATTTTTTCCATCTGCTCCATATAAAACTCTTGTTTCATGTACTCCCTAAATGTTCCCTGGGTCTCTGTGTCCTGGCCCCTGCCCCTCTTGCCCTCTGCTGTCCCAGTCAGTGTCTCTAGCCACTTACAAGCTGATAGCTCCCAGCTGTCCCTCGTCCATGCGTATGTCCCCCCTCCCATTCCTGGGGCTGAGTGTTCACTCTGTCACAGACCTCTGCCTGGAGCTGCCTCTCCGCCCCCTCCTACTTAGCATTGTAATGCTGAGCTACTCATCAGTCTCTCTTTGTAATGCTTCTTTCTGTTAAGTCAGTTAGGCAGTTAGTTGTCCATGCCAGAAAAAAGAAATCCAGTAATCATTTTGAATCCCTCCCTCTCATTGCATCTTCTCTATTCAATCAGGTATCATGTCCTGGTGAGTCTACCACTTCCAATTCCTTGAATTCTCCCCTTCCTCTTATTCTCCTACCCCAGCTTTGGTTGCCCTTACACAGCTATGACATGCAGTCCCTGAAGGGCCTCCTTCTCCACCTTCATCTTCCACCCAAATACTGCCAGGGTGATCCTTCCAATGTTGTATGCTCAGGATTCCCAAAGCTCTCAGATGAAGTTCATATTCCTTCAGTTGAATCACATGACACTTCCAATTTCTTTTTTGTTTCTTTTCTTTCTTTCTTTTTTTTTTTTTCTTTTGAGACAGAGTCTCACTTTGTCACCTTGTGTAGCGTGCCGTGGCATCATCATAGATGGAAGCAACCCAAATGTCCATCAATGGATAGAAAGATAAACAAGGCTCAGCGCCTGTGGCTCAAGCAGCTAAGGCACCAGCCACATAAACCTGAGCTGGCGGGTTCGAATCTAGCCTGGGCCCACCAAACAACAATGATGGCTGCAACCAAAAAAAAATAGCAGGGTGTTGTGGCTGGCGCCTGTAGTCCCAGCTACTTGGGAGGCAGAGGCAAGAGAATCACATGAGCCCAGGAGTTGGAGGTTGCTGTTAGCTGTGATGCCAAGGCACTCTACCCAGAGCTACAGCTTGAGGCTCTGTCTCAAAAAAAAAAAGAAAGAAAGAGGACGGCGCCTGTGGCTCAAAGGAGTAGGGCGTCAGCCCCATATGTCGGAGGTGGTGGGTTCAAACACAGCCCTGTCCAGAAAGTGAAAAAAAAAAACCAAAAAAAAAAAGAAAAAGAAAATATTACATTAAAAAAGAAAGAAAGAAGGAAAGAAAGAAGAAAAGAAAGAAAGAAAGAAAGAAAGAAAGAAAGAAAGAAAGAAAGAAAGAAAGAAAGAAAGAAGGAAAAAATGTGGTATATACATTGGAAGCTATTTTATGACACTTCCCCATATGTGGTATATACAGATAGTGGAATATTATTCAGCCTTTAAAAGGAAGGAAATTGTGACACTTTGTATTTTTTATTTTATGTTTTTAAAAATTATTTTCTTTTTTTGAGACAGATTCTCATTCTGTTGCCCTAGGTACAGTGCTGGTGGCATCATCATAGGCTCACAGCAACCTCAGTCTCTTGGGTTCAAGAGATCTTCTTGCCTCAGCTTCCTGAGTAGCTAGGACTGGAGGTGTCCACCACAACATCCAGCTAGTTTTTCTATTTTTAGTGGAGTCAGTGTCTCCATCTTACCCAGGCTGGCTAATCAATTTCTTGTCTATCTTCCCAGCCCCTCTCCATCTTTACTCCAGGTATACTGATGGACACTCAAGTTCATGCCTATAGCACCCTTTTCAACCTTCCTCGAGGTGCTAATTTCCAGTTGTTCATCAACACTTAGCTCATGCAGCACCTCCTAGACCATAACAAGTTGGTGCTGTTGCAGGAACATGAGGCCTAATAAAGAGAACTAACACCCAAACACTGTGTTTAAAAGAGAAGAGTTTTATTTCAGCTGGCAGAGCTATAGCACAGAAGAATTTAAAATGGTCGCACTCCCCAACTGGCTCAGTCTTCTCCTTTTAATTCCCAGTCAAAAAGTTCCAGCCTGTGGCTAACTTTCTCACTGGTCAGTTTGAATCAAACTGGAGAAGCTGGCTTCAGCTTTTACAGAACCTGAGGGCTTTTATAGAAGTGGAAGCAAGCATTAGTTTCTAGGTCCCAGGAAGTTAAGTTTCTATAAATTTATTTGTTTGTTTGTTTGTTTATTTATTGGACATAGAGTCTTACTATGTCACCCTTGGTAGAGTGCCGTGGCATCACAACTCATAGCAACCCCAAATTCTTGGGCTTAAGCAATTCTCTTGCCTCGGCCTCCCAAGTACCTGGGACTACAGGCACCTGCCACAACACTCGGCTATTGTTTTTGTTGCAGATGTCACTGTTGTTTAGCTGGCCTGGGCTAGATTAGAACCCACCAGCTTCAGTGCATGTGGCTGGTGCTGTAACCACTGTGCTATGGGCACTGAGCCCCATCTACAAATTTCTAAGAGCTGAGTCACCATGGGGAGGACCTCACAGGTGTATCTATGGGGTCTCCTTGAGAAGATCTCTGTTCTCTTAGACCTTACTTTTTCTGGGTATACTCTCTCAATTCACCCTTTTGAAACTCCATATATATTTCATTTTGAGACAGAGTTTCACTATGTCACCCTTGGTACTGTGCCATGGTGTCACAGCTCACAGCAACCTCAAACTCTTGGGCTTAAGCGATTTTCTTGCCTCAGCCTCCCAGGTAGCTGGCACTACAGGCACCTGCCACAACACCCGGCTATTTTTTTTTTTTTTTTGGTCATTGTTGATTAGCAGGCCTGGGTAGGGTTCAAACCCGCCAGCCCTGGTGCATGTGGCAGGCACTCTAACCACTGAGCTACAGGAGCCAAGCCTCCATATATATTTTAATTTGGGGTCTCACTATCAGCTTGTTCCTACAGGAGCGGTAGTGTTTCACATAGAACAGTGTGATACGGTTTTATTTTCTTTCTTTGATTGACATATGTCCCAATTATCCAGCATATAGCTCTGACTACTAGTGGGAGGAGACAGGGAATAATTTATCTAACTCTGATGATGACTAGTACACCTTCTAGTAAGGTTTTAAATTCTCTAAGTGTTGAAAACTAGTCTCTGCATAGGTTTTGAGGGCTACACCGAGACATGGGCCAATATTTGGGTTTTTCGTTAGTATGACTCATTTGACTTTTACTTGGTGATTCATTTGTAAGACTAGCTCCAGGGGTTACATGGACCCACAGAGCAATCTGTGTCCATTACTCTTTTTTTTTTTTTTTTTGCAGTTTTTGGCCGGGTCTGGGTTTGAACCCACCACCTCCAGCACATGGGGCCGGTGCCCTACTCCTTTGAGCCACGGGTGCTGCCTTTCATTACTCTTTTTGAGCATAATATTTCTTTTGCTACAGTCCTCACTGTCTCAGGTGCCTTCTTTCATACATTTTCACCTTTCACATTTGACCTCATGCCAGTTTTCTGCAAAATCTAAGGCACAGAGGTATTTCTGATCTGTCCTATAGTTTCTTTCCCAGTTCCTTCTGCTGTAGCACATTCACACAGCATTAAACTTCAGAGTCACCTGGCTGGGCTTTCCTATGTCCCTGGTCTGGGCCAGCATTCAGATTTCAAGAACTGTGATTCTTCTCGGGTCCTCTACCCAGGCTTTAATGTACCATGGTGGAGGGTTCTGTGGAGTTGTAATATACGTATGTGTTTTCACCTTTCTCTGTGTCACATATTGAATATTGCATCAGCTTACGAGTGCAGGTTCCTTTGTGGGTGCCTTAGCATTCATACAAGATATAAAAGAATCACCTTTTGTCCTATATTAGTGCTGTGGGTGCACAGCACTTTCCCACTTTCCCACTCCTCCCACTTTCCCAAAGTCCAAAGACCAATTAAGATAAGTCCTGCAAAGAGTTTCTTCAGGCTTTAGCCATATGTTGACCAGCCAGCTCCCAGTATTCAGGTCTCAATTTTTCCTGAGGTATCTATATAGACACAGTAGATAGCATTTAATAATGCACAAAATTTTCCATTGTAGCCAACGGGTGACCTTTGTTGAGCCTTAAGGCTTCAGAGCAAATATAACTATTATAAATAATTCTATATTCTTTGGCCGGTCTCTTAGTCCCATTTAACAGATCAGTTTATTTAAACAGCTATGTCTCATTTTATGAGCTGACATTGCAGATAAGGCTGGAATCTAATATAGGTGGGCCACAGTCTTTTTTTTTTTTTTTTTTTTTTTTTCTTTCCTTTTGAACCATTTTTGTCTCTCTAATTTCTCATGAAATAAACTATACTTTTAGTATACTGGGTCTGATTATTTGCATGAAGTGTACCAAAAGTAATTATTAGCCATCTAGGCTTCTCTTCCTTTTAAAATGGGCTTTGCTGGAATCTTTTATAAGGAATATTGGGTTAGACTTGAAAGCGTTCCATGAACCCAGGTTTCATCTGTGTCATTAGATACCTGCATGCCTTGGGTAAATTCCTCTTCTCTTGAGATCCCAAAGCAAATTGTGATTCCCAGACCTGTCAGAAAGTGACATTCTTTACTCATTGAAGATCAGGAAATGTTATTGATGAGGTATCCAGCCAGTCTTTCCCACAGACTTTTTATTGGCCTTATAAAGTCAACCTTAATTCCTTAAAGTCATCTGGACACCTCTGAAAATGCCATTCTAGTTAAAGTCTTGGTAAAATAACCAGTACCTTTCATCATGTCCTATAGAACAAAGCAGATGATTATTGAACTTATGCAAATAACTGTATTGTCAGAAATTAAGAATACTTACAAATGGTTTTCAAACTCTGGAGAAATCAAGGAGAGACAAAAAAATTTTTTTTAATTTTGCACCTAAGTACTTACATTGCTGAAAGGTACAAATAGCTTAAAAGATAGAAAATGGTTTTCTTGACTTCAGGAAAACAGAACATAAAAAGAATCAGCAATGTTTCAAACAAAAAGTCATAACAAATCACCTCAGTTCCATGTAACTGATTTTTGTTTTGTTTGAAGTTAGGTTAGCAATAATCATGGACATGTTAACTTTGTAACTGAAGTCCTGGAAGTTGGGACCTAACCCATGGGGACGCCCAGAAGATGTGGGCAAAAGCGCCACCACTGCCCGGCCCTCCCGCCCCTCGGCCCCAGTGTCAGGACTAAACTGCAGCTCCGCCGCTGCTCCCTCCTTCTACAGCTGCATCACCCTGGGGACACACCTACTTCCCTAGTTCTTTCTACCTGGCCACCAGCTCCTGAGGACCATGAGATCGACTGGAGAAGGTCCAGCCAAGGCTTCGACGTGATTTTGGTTCTGTGTCCACTGCACAGAGAGGGTTCCTGTCTATGGAGCTGGTAGCAGAGGAAGCACCTTAGGCCTCTCCAGATGATTTCATACACACAGAGGTCCCTCATTGGAATCATCCCAGGTGGATGGAGAAAATGCTGCTGGCCCTGAGGGGTAGAGACAAGATGGCTGACTAAAGCCAGCTTTCCACAGAGGCTCCCATCCAGAAGGAGAGTTAAAGGACAGAAATTTAGCAAGTAACCTGGTGGATTAGAGCTGCGCCAAGAGAGAAGGTTGAAGAATGCACATCAACCCTGCTGAGGCAAGCTGCAACCCCAAGGATACAAACAAAAGGTACAAAATCCATCACCAAG
>CAUYPK010125284.1:0-20082 GCA_963574355.1 Loris lydekkerianus | reverse complement strand
AGTCTAGAGCAACACACAAATAGACCGACGAAACACAATCCCGAGGCACTATATCAATTATATATATATATATATATATATATATATATATATATATATATATATATATTTAATTCTGATATTTTTTTTTTCTTTCTTTGCTTGTTCATTTTTCATTTTTTTTTCTTTCTTGTAGAAGTTATTGTTAATTTTTTAATTATTTTTTCTCTACTTACTTTTTTTTTTTTTTTTAGACAGAGTCTCACTATGCAGCCCTCAGTGGAGTGCTGTGCCATCACAGCTCACAGCAACCTCTAACTCTCTTGGGCTGATCAGTTCTCTTGCCTCAGCCTCCCAAGGGCAGGGGCTGCAGGCACCTGGCATGGTACTCAGCTGTTCTTTGTGGTTGTCACTGTTGTTTGGCAGGGCCTGAGCTGGGTTTAAGCCCACAAGTTAGGGTGGGTATGGCTGGTGCCTTGGCCACTGGAATACCAGTGCCAAGCCCACTCCTTCCTCTTATGGTTGCTGAGAGTGCTTACATAAGGCTAATCGAGTTTTGTTGGTTGGTTTTTGTCTGTTCTGTTTTTTTGTTGTTGTTTGGGTTTTTTATTTTTGTTTGTCTGTGTGTCTATTTGTGTGTTTGTGTGTCTGTTTGACTTTTTTTCTTTGTTTATTTGTTTTGTTTCAATGTACCTTGTGTTCTGCTAAATCCCCAGGTTGGCTATTTTCCCTAACTCCAATTGTTACATTCAACAAGAGCAAAGGGGAATGGGGATTATAGCCAACTGAATCCAGCTTTCAACAGAAGCTCCAGTCCAGAGGGAGAGATAACAGCCAGAAATAATCCAACAAAGGTGAAGGGTGGGAGCTGAGAGAAGAGATTGATAATTGCATGTCTTCTTTTCTGAGGCAAGCTGTGACCCCAAGAAAACAAATTTTAGGTACATAACCCACCCAAAAGAGGATGAATGTCCATGGCTTCCTCCAAGAGAGTAGCTTGCTTGCTTGCTTGCTTGCTGTAGGATCTCTACTAGTGAGCCGTGAACTGAGGTCCTCTTCTCTAACCCCATGGGAGTGAGTTGCTGGAATCTGGGACTCCTTCTCCAGAGAGTCCCTGTTGTGAGGCCGGACATTCTCTTGTCTGTATGAAAGTTAAACAAATATTTTCCCTGCAACTTTGAACTTCCAGTCAATCCTTCCCCCTGGCCTGAAGGTCTAGGAGCCCAACCCCTGCAGAGACCAAAACATTCGTAGTTCTTTGTGAAGACTGGGCATTGCTCAGTCTGAGGTAGCACAGCTACACTGTAACTGTGAATCCAGTAACAGTGCAGAAAGGCACAGAGGGGAAAGTGTCTGGCTTGATCCTGAGAAAGTGCAACGCAGCAGCGGGGGGAGGCTTGGGTCTCCTAATGATGGGTGGAGGCTCAGGAACCACTGAGGAGCAGGAATCCAAGTGGAGACACTTCCTGCCCAGCAGCAGCATTAATAGAGAATTCATTAAGAATTGGAAATGCTGAACAGACCTATATCAATTACTGAAATAGAATCAACTATACGAAACCTCCCGGAAAAGAAGACTTCAGGAGCAGATGACTTCATATCAGAATTCTACCAAACCTTTAAACAGGAACTAGTACCTAAATTACTTAAACTTTTCCAAAACATCAAAAAGGAAGGAATACTTCCCAACACATTCTATCAAACAAATATCACACTGATCCCCAAACTAGGAAAAGACTCACAAGAAAAGAAAATTACAGATGACTATGTTGAATGAACATCCATGCAAAAATATTCAATAAGTGCCTTGCAAACAGAATCCAGCAACATATCAAACGAATTATACACCATGACCAAGTAGGTTTTCTCCCAGGGTCTCAAGTTTAGTTCAATATACATATATCTATAAATATAATACATCACATAAACAAACTAAAAAACAAAGACCATATGATTTTCTCAATAGATGCAGAAAAAGCTTTTGACAATGTCCAGCATCCTTTCATGATCATAAAATTTAAGAAAATAGGTATAGAAAGGACTTTTTTTAAACCAATAGAGGCCATCTACAGCAATCCACAGCCAATATCATATTGAATGGAGTAAAATTGAAAACATTTCCACTCAGATAAGGAACCAGGCAAGATTTCCCATCATCTCCACTGCTTTTTAACATTGTAATGGAAGTCTTAGCCATGGCAATCAGGTAAGAGAAGACGATCAAGGGTATCCCAGTAGCGTTAGATGAGATCAGACTTGCACTCTTCACAGATGATATAATTTTATACCTGGAAAACCTCAGGGAATCAACTACAAAACTCTTAGAATTGATCAAGGAATACAGTAACGCATCAGGATACAAAATCAATTCTCACAAATCTGTAGCTTTTATATATACAAATAATAGTCAAGATAAAAAAATGTCAAGGACTCTATTCCCTTTTCAGTTATGCCAAAGAAGATGAAATATTTGGAAATTACCTAACAAAGGATGTGAAAGATCTCTATAAAGAGAACTATGAAACTCTGAGAAAAGTAATAGCTGAAGATGTTAACAAATGGAAAAACATACCATCCTCATGGCTGGCAAGAATCAACATTGTTAAATTGTCTTATTACCCAACTCAATTTACAAATTTAATGCAATCTGTATCAAAACACCACTGTCATAATTTAAAGACCTGGAAAAAATAGTACTTCATTTTATATGGAACCAGAAAAACCTCTAATAGCCAAGACATTACTCAGAAATAAAAACAAATCAAGAGGAATCATGCTATCAGACTTCAAACTATACTAAAAATCTATAGTGATAAAAACAGCATGGTACTGGCACAAAAATAGAGAGGTAGATATATGAAACAGAATTGAGAACCAAGAGATGAACCCACACACTTATCATCATTTGATCTTTGATAAGCCCATCAGAAATATAAATTGTGGTAAAGATTCCCTATTTAACAAATGGTGCTGGGAGAACTGGCTAGTGACTTGTAGAAGACTGAAACTGGACCCACACCTTTCACCATTAACATAAATTGACTCCCACTGGATAAAATATTTAAACTTAAGACATAAAACTATAAATATCCTTGGAGAGTGTGCAGGAGAAACACTTGAATAAATTGGCCTGGAAGAGTACTTTATGAGGAGGACCCCATTTGGCAATTAAAGCAACACCAAAATTACATTACTGGGGTCTGATAAAAGTAAAAAGAAAAAAGCTTCTGCACAACCAAGAACACAGTAAATAAAGCAAGTAGACATCTCTCAGAATGGGATAGAATATTTACAGGTTAGGTTTCTGACAAAGGTTTGATAATCAAAACCCACAGAGAACTCAAACTTAATAAGAGACAAGAACAAATAATCTCATTTCATTGTGGGCAAGGGACTTGAATAAAAGCTTCTCTGAAGAAGATAGCCGCAAGGCCACAGACACATAAAAAATGCTCATAATATTTAATCATCACAGAATTGCACATCAAAACCACTTTGAGATGTCATCTAACTCCCGTAAGAGTGGCTCACATAACAAAATCTCAAAAATGCAGATGTTGGCATGCATGTGGAGAAAAGGGAACACTTCTGCACTGCTGGTGGTAGTGCAAACTAATACATCCCTTTTAGAAATCAGTATGGAGAATACTAGGAATCTAAAGGTGGACCTGCCATTTGATCCTGAATTGCCTCTACGAGGTGTATATCCAAACGACCAAAATTCACTTTATAACAAAAAGATTTGTACCAGATTGTTCATTGCAGCTGAACTCATAATAGCCAAGTCATGGACGAAGCCCAAGTGTCCATCGATCCATGAATGGATTAATAAATTGTGGTATATGTATACCATGGAATATTATGCAGCCTTAAAAAAGTTGGAGACTTTACCTCTTTTACATTTACATGCATAGAGCTGGAAGATATCCTACTTAGTAAAGAATCTCCAGAATGGAAGAAAAAATATCCAATGCATTCTGTACTATTATGAATCCAATTTAGAGTCACTCACAGTTTCATATGAAGAATAGATCACAACTATGGCCCAGAATGAAGAAGGAAGAAGGAGGACTAGGAAGGGAGGTAAAGGTCATATCAAGGGAGGGTAAATGGTGGGATCACACCAATGGTGCATATTGCAAGTGTACATGTTGGATCTATTAAATATAGAGTATAAATATCTTAACACAATAATTACATAAACGTGATGAGGTATATATTAACCAGTGTGATGCAAGCATTCCTAATTCTATATGAAATCAGCACATTGTACCCCATAAATGCATTAATATACACATGATCTATGTGTTTATGATTTAATAAAAAAATAAATCTTTTCAATGTTATTTTAAAATGCTAAACCATAAAAACAAATTTTATCTTTAAGTGTACATGTGCTGAGTTTTTAAGTTTTAAAATCTAGATTTTCTGATATTATCTTTCCTTCCTCTCTTCTTTTCTTATTCCTTCCCTTATCCTTTCCTCCCCTCATGTCTCCTTCCTGCCTCCCTATGCCCTACCCTTCCCCCTCTCTCTTGCCTTGCTGATACCATCAGCTCAGACTTAGTCTCCTTTCAAGATGAACCAGCCTTGGAAAACCCTAGAAAGTAGCAGCTGAGGAAGTAAAATAGAAGGGCATATCTCTATTAAAAGTACATCCTTAAGAGTGGGGACATAAAAGAGTGCCCCCTGCCCTGTCTCACACTCTTGTTTGGCTGCAATGGCAATTGCCTCGACCCTTAACTAGGGAATCTCAGTTGTCTCATCACCATCACCAGAATTAAATGAAGAAGAGCACTGAAATTATTAAGCAAATCTGCTGCTAACACTAGAGGTCCTACCAGGCTAGCATTATAAGAAATCAACTGTAGGGTCACCTATATAGTATGGTCTGAAGGATACCAAAATGATATCTCTGCCCCAGGATATTCTTGTAAGAGAAGAGTGTTGAGGGTCTTGCAGTCTTTTCGAATATCCTATGAAAATGCAAACACTTCCAAGAAAGTGGTTTTAATATATTAGTAGGAATTTACTTTCCCAAAGGGACAGCTGAGCAAGGGAGGAAACCTCCTAAGTATGGGATAAGAAATAAAAAATGTTAAATATCATAAAGGGAGTTAAAAGTGTGACAAATTTTGACTCCTACAGATTTGTGCTGGAATACATCCTGTTTCCATTCCGTTACCAGGTTGGTCTATATCTCAGTCACATGAGTAAGGAGAATACCAACTTCCAAAGGAATTGAGAACTCCTACTGTATTGCTGATAATTAAAAGTTTCCATCTAAACATAATATGGGTTAAATTCAAAAAAGTGCTGCAAGCTCTAACAGAACCATAGTTCACAGAATAATATGTATAGGCAAAAAGCCTATATGTCTCTGTGCCAACGTGCCAGAGAGAGAGCAGTGCCAGTTTCTTACTTTACCCAGTAACACTGGGACCTCGGCTGCACTCAAAACAATAGGCCATTAAGCTTGGATGCTTTGGAGGTAAAAGTCCAGCCTCAGTGATGTTGCAAGAGGCTAACGCATGCAAGGCATGTCATTAGTAAGTCTTTGGAACCTCCGGGCTGTGGCTTAGCAAGAGAATGAGTTTCTGCATCCAGGTGGTCATGGGCCTCCGGAGACCAAATAAACAATCTATCCCCTGCTTCGATCTTGTGACATATTGGTCAGTGGGAAAACAACAAACAACACTTTTTTATTATTATTTTTAGAGTAGAATAATGTATGTTAGCTAATCAGTTGAATTAATCCAGGGAAAGAATGATTTGTTTTTTGTAACAGACCCCTGAAACCATTGTGTGATTATTGACTAATAGGGTGTATGTGCAGAACTGGCTATTTAAGCTGGTCAGAAAAAAGAAGTTTGTTACTTGCCATAAAGAGCTTGTGGACATTCTTTGCCCTATATTATTTCAAAAAGCAGGTTCTACCAACGCATCATCGACCACTTGATCAGCCTTCATTCAACATTTGGGTGAAGTGATCAGGGTCCCACCAGAGAGGGTGGGATTGCAAGACCTGTTCCGGGTGAGCAGCAGGATGAGCTTCGTGGATACAGCACAGCTGGCTTCTTCAGGAATACTCTCCAGCTGACTTCAGTGAATGCTTAAGGTAGGCTTTGGACTTTGAAACTTGATGGTTCTGGTCGTGCTGTAGATACATGAGACATCAGGCATTGCAAAGAATTATAATATGGGGAATGTTCAAAGTAATCAGACATTAGAGATCAGTATGTGGCCATGCTTAAAACTCTGCTTGGCTCCATAAATATTCCAGTTAGGACTATAATTCTAAGGGAACTGTTCCAAGTAGTGGCAAAACACTGTTACTGGTTTTCACCAGAATGAAAAGTTCAATTAAACATGAAAGTCTGGAAGAGAATTGGCAGGGCATTAAGACTCGCTCATCAGGGGGGAGAATTTATTAGCAGAGATGTGTTTGATGCTTATCAGTTGATTCTGGTCACATTAGAGCCCTTTCAGTCCTGTTCAGAAGGCACGTGCTTGGATGCAGAGGATTTACTTGCTTCTCCTCCTCCACAGGTAGAGGAATTGCCTCCTCTCCCACCTTCTGAGGCTGAAGAGGAAGTAGAGGGAGCATGCCCAGAACAGCCAATTTATGATGAGCCGACATGAACCCCTGAGCCTTACTGTCCAATTAGCTCATTTAGGAAACATTTTAGAACTCCAGACACTGATCACACTGAATTTACTGATTCTGATGGTCACTCTTCAGTGAAAGCTGAAGGACAGGATACTAAGGACCTTAAAAAATTATTAACTGAAGTTATACAGGACATCAATCAGAAAATCCAGGCTATAAAAAAAGAGAACATCATTCAGCTCCCTGTGCTTCTGATCCTCCCCCTCCTTTCACTTCCATACTGTGTCCCATGGCCCTTGCTGTGCCATTGACTCCTAAATCGCCTGTTGCCAGGCAATCTTTAAAGTGGCAGGAAGGCTCTTGGTCACCCTCAGCTCCACAAGGTATATATACAATCTGGCACAATCCTCCAGATTCTCGTTTTGTAGCCTGGTATCATTTCCCAATTGAGGCATCTACTTTTAATATTCTTAATGATGCCCCTGCATCCTCATCTGCATTGCCATCTAAGTCCACAGATCAGGACCATATGGATTTTCCCATTTTAAGTAAAATACAACCAGATGGACACACTAATCTTACTCATATGCACATTGAGTTAAAATTTCTAAGGACAATGAAGGATGCAGTGCATGCATATAGTCCTAATTCCCCTTATGTAATTGGCATTTTAAATTCATAATGTGTCGATCATTCCTTTTTAACAGTTGATTGGGAAACCTTGGAAAAGACCACTTAAATCCCTGGACAATTCATTCAATTTAAATCCTGGTGGATGGAGGAGGCCAAGTTACAGGCAGGTTGTAATAGGGCTGTAAACCCACCTTCTTTTACTTTTGATCAGTTAACTGGCTCAGGAGAACAAGAGAGTGTGGAGGCTCAATTAAAATATGCTCAAGAACTTTTAATTCAGATCAAAGACGTTTGCATTAGAGCATGGTAGCATCTGGATGAAAAGGACTAAATACCATGGTCTTTTACTAAAATAATGCAAGGAAACAATGAGCCTTTTTCAGAATTCATTGCCTGCCTGCAGATGGCAATCAAGAGCTCCATACCAGGAGAAGAAGCTCGAAAATGTTGCTTTTACAGTTGACTTTTGAAAACGCCAATGCGAATTGCAAAGGAGCCTTAGAAGGTGTCAGAAATCAAGAAAATGTAACTCTCCATTAGAACATTTGTGCCTGTAGGGAGGTAGGGTCATGCACGTTCCAAGCAAACTTACAGGCTTCTGCCTTAGCTTCTCCATTAAAAGCAGACATCACGGATTCCAAATGCTTCAATTGTGGCAAAACTGGTTATACAAGAAAAGAATGAAGCAAAGAGAAGAATGAAGATAACAGTACTAAGCTGTCTGGGTTCTGTCACTGGTGTAGCAAAGGGCATCATTGGACCAATGAATGATGGTCCATTAAAGACAAAGATGGCAATATTTTGAGACCCCAAGAACAGAGCAGCTCTGGTCAGGGCCAGGGAAATTCAACCCAATAGTCGGGAAACTCCCAGTCAGGCCTATTTTGGGGTCCAGTATCAAACAATATGAGTAGCTCTCCTCAACTGCAATTCCCAGTCAGCAATGGACTTGCCCATGCCCAAATGAACCAGAATTAAAAACTGTTAATAAAACACAGGTGCAGGATTTATGTCATGCTGCCCAGGGAAGTGCTGCTCTAGACCTTCCTGTTTTAACTAATGTAAATCTCAATAATGGGGATTCTCCTAAGAAATTACCTACAGGCATTTATGGTACCAGTCCTTCAGGGACGGTGAGACTTATACTTGGGAGGAGCAGTCATACTATGGAGGGACTTAATGGGTATCCAGGCATTACAGATGAAGATTACAAAGGAGAAATCTTGATCATGGCTCCAGCCACAAAAAAAAATATTCAGCTCTCTGCAGGACAGCGTGTGGCACAAATTCTGATATTACCATATCACAAGGGAAAAGCTGCTTCTATAAAATGGAAGGAGACTTTAGCAGCACAGGAAAACATGTTTTTTGGCATACTTTATTGAATGATTCATGCCCTCAGTGCACTATGTCTTTTAAAGATAAAGTACAGATTAAGGGCTTGGTAGATACTGGAGCTGACATTTCCACCATAGCTTCTTAATATGTTACTTCTTACTAAGTTAAAGTTAAAGCCACCTTTGTAGGTTTAGGAACAATGTCAGACATAGAACAAAGTGTAGTTTTCTTAGAGTGCAAAGGACCAGAGGGATAAGCAGCCAGCTTACATCCCTACATTGCTCTCATAGCTGTTACCTTATGGGGAAGAGACTTGTTACAACAATGGGGAGCTATGTTAACTATCCCTACTATTTCAAATGCTGCTAAGAATATAATACTTAATATTGGTTATGACCCTACACACCCTACTCCAGTACAGGAGGCAGAAATAATTCATATAGGACAGGACAAAACTGGACTAGGCCTGCCAGCTGTTTCAAAGGATTTTTATTAGGAGTCCCTTTGCAGCACTTTGCCCTTTTGTTGCAATGGAAGACTGATAAGCCAATATGGGTTGAACAGTGGCCTCTTCCTCTGGAAAAATTGAAGCGCTACATCAATTAGTTGAGGAACAGCTGCAAGCAGGTCATATACAACAGAACACAAGCACTTGGAATATCCTGGTTTTAGTGGTAAAAAAGAAATCAGGAAAATGGGGAATGCTAACTGATTTAAGAAAAATTAATTCTATTATCCAAACAATAGGAACCTTGCAACCAGGTATCCCAAATCAAACCTTAATCCCAAAATATTATCCTATAACTATAATTGATTTAAAGAACTGCTTTTTTAACATCCCACTGCAGCCTAAAGATACAGAGAGGTTTGCATTTACTATACCAGCTCTAAATCAGGACCAATCAGCTAAGAGATTTCATTGGAAGGTCCTGCCTCAAGGAATTCTTAATAGCCCTACTTTATGTAAATTGTTTATTGATCAGCCTCTAGAAGAAATTAGAAAAGAATTTCCCAAAAGTTGTGTTTACATTACATGGATGATACTTTATTGGCACATCCATGTTCTAAAAAATTACAGGAATTATTTCAAATGACATCTTTCAAATTCAAAAAATATGGCATACAGATTTCAGAAGATAAAATACAAAATAAAGAGCCTTGGGAATATTCAGGATATCATATAACAGATCAAAATATTATTCCACAAAAAATTCAAATTTGTAGAGGTTCTATTAAAACTTTAAATGATTTCCAAAAATTATTAGGAGATACAAATTGGATTAGATCTACGTTGGGAATTTCCACATATGCTCTTTAAAATCTCTTTTCTATTCTTGAGGGAGACTCTAAATTGAACAGCCCCAGGACATTGACTCCTGAGGCTGAAAAGGAATTACAATGGATAGAACATGCCCAAGATGCTCAATTAAATCGTATTTATGAAAATGGTAATATTTATATTTATGTATTTCCATCTATATATTACCCTACAGGTTTAATAGTGCAAGAACCAGATTTTATTGAATGGTGATTTTTATCAAATAAGGCATCCCAAAACATGGAAACTTATGTTTACAAGTTGTACTCAAAAAATTTAAAAGGTCATCAAAGACTTAGGCAATTAGTAGGCTGAGAACCTGAGAAAATAGTGATTCCTTTAACTAATAACCAGATTAACGACTTATGTTGAATATTGAATGGCAAATTGCTTTGTCTGATTATATTTGAGGAATTGACAGCCATGATCCTCAAGATAAAAGAATTCAGGTCCTTAAAAATATTTATTGGATTTTACCTAAGGTTGTTAAATTAGAACCTATTCCTGAAGCTCAAACTTTTTATACTGATACTAATAAATTAGGCATTTCTGGATATATTGGTCCTCATTCTCAAAAGGTGAAACAATTTCCTTATTCATCAGTACAAAAGGTAGAGTTATACGCTATTATTATGTTATTGACTGATTATGCTGACTGAGCGATAAATGTGGTCAGTGATTCAATATATTCCACAATTGTTCTTCAAAAAATTGAAACAGTCACTTTATCTACTAATACAGAGGAGGTTTATATGTTACTCATTTCTTTACACCAATTAATCAGAAATACCGCATATACTCGAGTATAAGCCGAGTTTTTCAGCACAAAATTTGTGCTGAGTTCGGGTTTTTCGGCACAAATTTTGTGCCGAAGAAAACTCAGCTTATACTCGAGTATATACGTTATAAAATTTCCTTTATATATTACAATGTTTGAGCTCATTCTAATTTACCAGGACCCATAGCTGAAGGAAACCAACCAGTAGATCAATTAATTGGGTCTGTAGTTACAGCTCAACATGAACATGCCTTACATCATACAAATGCAAAGGCATTAAAGAGAAGATATGATATCTCATGGTATTCAGCAAGGGCAATAATTCGATTGTGCCTTACCTGTCAACCATGAACTGCTCCTCATTTACTGATTGGAGTTAATCCTACACATTTAAAATCTAATCAGTTATGGCAAATGGATGTGACTCAGTTTCCAGAAAATTAAAACATGTTCATCATTCTGTGGATATTATTCTCATTTTTCTAATGATAAGGCTGATGTGGTGATATCTCATCTTTCAGAGGCATTTCCTGTCATGGGAAAGCCTTCCACTATCAAGACTGATAATGTATCTGCTTATATTTCTAATAAATATCAAGATTTTTTTTTCAAACTATATAATATAAAACGTATTACTTGTATTCTTGGAAACAGTACAGGACAAGCAATTATTGAAAGACAAAATAGAACATTAAAGGAGACACTTTTCAAATGAAAGAAAGGGGGAGAACTATATAATATTACCCCCAGAAATAAAATACCTTCAGCTCTTTTTAGTTTAAATTTTTTGAATGTGAATGATGAAGATAAAACAGCTGCATTTAAACATTGGGTGACAGTTACCTCCCAGCCATTGGAACAACCTGTATATTATAAAAACACCTTAACAAATTATTGGGTTCCAGCAAAGGTTATACAATGGGGGAGAGGTTATGCTTATATTTCTACAGGAAATACTAAACTTTGGGTTTCAGATAAAAATTTGAAGCTCTGGCATAATAAATACTGAGGAGCTGTCTCATCATGGGGAAGAAAAGGAGGAATGTCAAAGGGGTGACAATGTCTTTCAGAAAATGGCACTGACACCAAGGAAATGCAGATGCCTGGTCCACAGGAACAAAGGAATGAAGCAGGCACAGTCTTCCTGGATCAACTACAATGGCTCAGTACTGAAGCCAGCGATGTGCTAATCAGAACACAACAAGAAATTAATGCTGTTAATATTTTTTTTAGCTATGCTTGCCATTCTATTTGCACCTGCCACAGGTCAAAAATTTGAGTATTGGATTTATGTCCCTAATCCTCCTATTTTAAGAGGAGTTAGCTGGCTTGAACCCATTGCGCCTGTATATGTTAATGATTCCTCATGGTTGCCTGATCCCTATGATACTCAAGGGCCACTAAAGCCTGGGGAAGAAGGCACAATAATAACTAATTATAATACTGGAATAATAGGCCCACCTATCTGTTTTGGAGATTAATCTCATTGTCTTAACATGGCTATGCAACCTTGGATCAGTATTTATGAACATAATCAGAATCCTTCTGCATTATTAGACTTATGATTACAAACAGAAATATTTATGTAAAGTACTTATTCTTTAGACAAGTATTGCATTGATAATGTCTTGTCCAACCCTGAAATTTCAAAGTGTCAAATGCACTCATTGAAATAGACTCTTGATTGGATAAGGTGGACCAAGAGTAAAGGGGAGTCTGCCTATATGTTAATTAACATCACTAGTGAGGAGATTGTCAATGGGTGACCAATGGCTACATTAGAGACTTCTTTAGGTGTGCCAGTTCCTTTTGACATACCTCTGGACAAATATGTATATCCTATCAATAAGAATTTGACAGCTACCGCTACTAGTTATATCATGTACTAGACTAATGGAGGTTTTTCACCACCATCTCCTGGTATAACCACATTTCCTAAGCAAAGTCATTTGTGGAAGGTAGCTGTGGCCTTACAACCTCTTAAGGCCTGGACTGGAGGATTATATCATAATAATAATCCATCCCAATATGAAATGAGATTTGAAGTAAAAGGAATAAAATATATACAGGCTTGTTTATAACTACATTTTGTTTGGCTGAAAGGCAATGTGACTTGGAATAAAGAAATAGGAGAGTTGTTTTGCCCTAAATGTCAGATGTTTACTTGTATTAATAATTCTGTGGAGTTTTAGTCCATCTAAAGAACAGCTATACCTACTGAGAGCACATACTGATGTGTGGCTCCTGATCAACTTGGTGCGTCCTTGGCAAGAATCACCTGCCATGACCGTGTTGCAGTTGCTGGCCCATCTCATTTTAAAGAGAAGCAGACATTTTATTGGGATGCTGATAGCTGTCATACTAGGAATTATTGCTGTGAACGCCACTGCAGCCACCACAAGTGTTGCCTTGGCTCGAGAAATTAAGACTCAGAACTTTGTTGCTGACTGGCACGAGAACTCAGAACAGTTGTGAACCACCCAGAAACAAATTGATAACAAATTCTATAATGAAATTTCAGATTTAGAACAAACTGTTGTAAGGTTAGGGGGCAAATTGGTCAGTTTGAAGAAACAATTTAGACTTAAATGTGATTGGAACATGACAACCTTTTGTATTACCCCTGCTATGTACAATGAAGTTCCCTTGGGGGAAAGGTAAAAAGCATTTGCTTAATCATGAAAATTAAATTGCTGATATTGTTAAATTGCACATGAAGTGTATTCTACCTTTCAACAGAAGATAGAAAATGTTGATGGAAACTCCATACTACAAGGTATTGCAGATGGAATTGAACGGTTAAATCCTTTGCCTAAAATTAATGGGCTCATAGGAAGCTCAGTTGGTTCTTTAGATTGTTGATTTTATCTTTGATTTTATATATTGTGTGTAATAGACGAAATCAAAATAAGAAAGAGAGTGAAATACATACAGCTATATTTGCTTTAATGATGACTGATATGAATGCCAAGTTCCAGAAAAAGTAAGGGGAAATTTGGGCTAAAAGCATATATGTCCCTGTGCCCACCTGCCTGAGAGAGAGCAGTGCCAGTTTCTTGCTTTACACAGTAATGCTGGGACCTAGGCTGCACTCAAAACAATAGGCCATTAAGCCTGGATGTTTTGGAGGTAAAACTCCAGCCCCAGTGACACAGAAGCTGTTAATCCTGAAGGCTTTGGAGGTAAAAGTCAAGCCTCAGTGATATTGCAAGAGGCTAACGCATGCAAGGCATGTCATTATTAAGTCTTTGAAACCTTTGGGCTGCGGCTTAGCAAGAGAATGAGTTTCTGCATCCAGGTGGTCATGGGCATCCGGAGACCGAATAAACAATCTATCCCCTGCTGCAATCTTGTGACATATCGGTCAGTGGGAATACAACAAACAACATTTTATTATTATTATTATTTTTAGAGTAGAATATTGTATATTTGTTAATCAGTAGATTAGCAGGCTCCAGGGAAAGAATGATTTGTCTTTTTTGTAAAAGAATCCCTGAAACCATTGTGTGATTATTGATTAATAGTGTGTATGTGCAGAACTGGCTTTTTAAGCTGGTCAGAAATAAAAAAGTTTGCTACTTGCCATAAAGAGCTTGTAGCCATTTTTTTCCCTATACTATTCCAAAAAGAAGGTTCTACCAACACGTTATTGACCACTTGATCAGCCTTCATGCAACAAATATGTTGAACAAAGCAGACATCAGGGTGGGAAAGACCATAGTGGGTAGCTTGGTCTTATGCCAGAGACCTGTAGGGTAACCTATCCTGTTGACTATTTTTCAAGGTGAGAAGGGAGATGGAAAGACACCTGAGTTGCTTGCATATGTAGCTTAGCCAGCTTTGGGGAGGAAGACTTTGGAAAAAACTAAAAAAAATTCAAATTCCACATTTACCAAAAAAACAAAATTATGATTCTTAGTGGAATGTACAAAGTAGAGCTTCACCTTATTCAACCTTTCCTTTCCCTTTCTTCCCAAGTTAAAAATCAACACATAACTTATTAACATAATAACGCATGTATATTTCTATTATTGTGTAGTCTTTGTATATTTGTCCTCTTTTTTCCTGAAATATGCATTTTCCCAGTTAAAAAACTTTGTTTAAAATATTTTCATAACCGTTCTAAAGACTTCATAAATTTCATTGTGTTCTGTGTGTAAGAAAAAGGGTTAAAGTGGAGAAGAAACATTCTGAGTGTTTGTATGTTGTTAACTTACTATTCTTACTTTACTATTCTTATCTGACTTATTGACTAATTCAGGATATTAAAAGTAATTTATTCAGTTTGACAAAAGTCAGTGGAGCTCTTTTTCCCACTCTAAAGAGAAGTCTTTAGAATGCTTTTTTCCCTCACTAAGACTTATACAAATTCAATATCTAGAAATTCTTCTTTTTTCTTGCTTGATAAAGTAATAATTAGCTGTGTGTTTCGGCCTCTCAAAAGAGAAGGAAGGATTTAGTTATGTAAAAAATGTACATAGCTGGATCACATCATTCCCTAAGGACAATGGTATTTTTACATATGATGTGTTTCTTAAAAAATAAAACATTGAAAAACAGGAAGGGAAAATATGGTTTGGGAAATATTTTACTTTCAAAGCCTCTGCATTCAGGTCATCTAGCTCAGTCTATCAATTTTGCTGTGGTTTGGGTCTATTCTATGAGAATTGTTTATTCCATCATGCTGACCAATGCAGAATACACCATTAGTAAAGGAGACATGGGGCAATGGCTGACTTAATTTATGAATTGAAGGGCCCAAATGCAGTCTCCAATCCAACTCCTTATTGGGATGAAAATAGCTGCCCCCAAACCTTGCCTAAAATGGCTACATTGTCCATACCCAAGGTATACCTGAGATTTGACATAGGAAGAAAATGTGATATTCTGAGCAGGGTCACTTCCCAAGAGCCCAGCTGTTGGTTGGATTCCTGGAGCACCTGAGAAGCTCCAGCTCATGGAGGTATGAAAACCCAAGACCAGGCCATTCAGAAATCATCTGGGACCCTGAAACACTGCTATAAGTGCCCGTCCACAATGTTGGCCTCCCCCATATTTTTACACTTTTATACCTTTCCTAGATATGTCCACAATAAAGTTTCCAAGAAAACATTTCAAGAAGGAAACCAAGGGCATGAGTAGGTGGTCAGACAGGGTGTATGAGGAGCTACAGGCTATAATCTGAGTGAGAATTAAGCAAATGGCCCAGTGTGGACAGAGTAAGGATAGGTTACTTGTGACATACATACAAAATCAAATTCCAAACCTCTGTGGTCATTTGTAAATGTTTGAAACTTTTGACAAGGGTAATGGTATTAGTCCAAATTTCCTGACCAAATATTTATTAAAAAAACAAAGGACTGAGTGCATGAGGCTGCCTCACATAAAAGCAGCATCCTACTTTCCTCACAGCTCTGAACTCTAAGGTGCTATCAACTTCCACACCGTGATTCTTCCACACTGGAAATAACTATGTTACAGAGGAGAATCAGAACATGTGCTGTGAGTGGGTATGTTTGTTTGAATTCAGTGTGTACAGAAAAGGCAAGCCTCCATAGCCATTCACACATACTTCCCTCCTCAGTGATGCATATGCAGACAGCTGAGCTCCTAGACTAACTCTCTGAAGGGTAATGTACCTTTGTAATAAAAATCATTTTCTTAACTCTTTTGAGGCTTTCATAAATAATATGTATGTGTCTGCTAAGCACATATGTGTGTGTGTGTGTGTGTGTGTGTGTATTTAGTCACCTTTTGCTTGTTTTCTCCTGATGCTAGTCTTATGTGATTATTTATATGGTTATTGATTTCTAAGGTGTCAGAAAAAGTTTCCCCTTACCTCCTACCTTAGTTACCCAAAATTTTCTGTTGGGTTGGTACACCACAGAGCCTAAAATATTCACATTGCTCAAACATCTGATTTAGTTGCTGAAAGCAGTCATTAAAATCCAAGTGTTACATTAGGATATTAGCCAGACAAGAGAAATTAAAGACTAAAGAAGAAAAGAATATGGAGAAATTATTTCTGATATAATGTTAATTTTCAACATAAAAATTCAAAATTACATGCACAGGCTGAATTAGGCACTATTCTTAAAATGTCACAAGGCCAGAGCCAGTATATATGCCCCAGTTCATGTACATGAGCCTGTGGTCAAAGAACCCATAACTGTTGGTTAGACTTTGGTCAGATTTATGTTGAATGAGTACTTTTTACACTCTAAAAAAAAAATAATTTTCAGAAACAATAAATGCTGGCATGAATGTGAAGAGAAAGGAATTTTTATACAGTATTGGAAGGACTGTAATCTCTATTGTACTCCGTAGAGTACAATCTCTATGGAAAAAAACAATTTCTCAAAGAAAATAAATACAGCTGGTGGATTTGAGCTGCACTAAGAGAGAAGGCTCAAGAATGCATGTCAACCCTGCTGAGGTGAGCTGCAACCACAAGGATAAAACAAAAGGTACAAAATCCATCACCAAGTGGATGGGAGTCCTCTCTCCCATGAGAAAGGCTCGGAGTGCTCCACAAACAATCGGGCAGAGTTCAAAGTTCCTCCCACTACACTCCATGGGAGAGACCCTCTAAAAACTGGACCTACCTCCCCTACTAGGCTGCCATGGAGTTCTCCTGCCAGGCATAAGACTGTGTGGAACTGTGTGTATTCTCTGCCTGCAATTCTGAGCTCCCAGCACTCCCCTCCACTCACACTGAGTTCTGGAGGCAAGTCCCCCAGGAGTTCAGAATCTTGGGTGATTTCTCGAGGGGTGTGGATGGTGCCTAGACGGCAGCTGGTCGGTGCTGGATCTGGGGCATGGGAGTGAGGAGGAAATGGTCGGCTGAGAGGGAACAACACCAAGCTGCCATTCCCTGAGGCACAGTGTGGCAACCCTCTTTTGGCAACAACACAGCCAGGCATAAAACTGTGTGAATCTGTGTGTATTCTCTGCCTGCAACCCTGGGATCCCAGAGCTCCCCTCCGCTCTCACTCTGAGATCTGGAGGCCTGTCCCCCAGGTGTCCATACTCTTGGGCAATTGCTCGAGAAGTGAGGAAAGTGCTGGGGCTGCAGCTGGTTGATGCAGACTCTGGAGCATGGGAGCAGGGAAAGGACGGTTGGCTGGAAGGGAGCTGCACCAAAGCAGCAGTTCCCTGAGGAATAAAACAGCAGCCCTCTTTTGGCAGGAATGTGGCTCGCTGCCAAATATTCGGAAGACACACCTCCTTTCTCCCTGGGCAACCAGAGACCTTGAGTAAAGGATTTGCCTGAGGCAACACCAATTTTCAAACCGGGGAAATTCCCAGGGCGGGGCTGACACAGAGGTCCACTTTAATGAGCCTAAGACGCACCTGCCCCTCAGGGGATTGTCAGCCTATAGACAAAGAATGGCACCAGAACAGAACTGACAGCTAACCAAATACAGGAGCAAAGACAAGCTGATTTGGAACTCAATTCAGCTTCTCTTCTTCAGGGGAACCGCAAGTTGTTCAGTTCTGTTCTGTCAGTAACATTAATCATGGGTGAGACTGGACCTGAGTGAAAACCCCCAAACCTTCATCAAGCACCCGAGGTTGTCAGTCCTCACCTCCCCCTGCTAGACAGAGGCAGAGCGCAGTGGCCTGGCAGACTTCCTTATGATTCAGGCAGGTGCAAACTCCTGGAGTATTGGTTCACTACAGGCAACTGGGTGAGCCAACTGCAGGACTACCAGTGACTGGGTGTGACAGTGGTGCAAGGTGGGGAAGGAGGCATCAACCTTCCCAGACTGATCTATTGGCTGGATGGCTCCTCCTAAATCCACACAGCACTAGAGAAAGCCACATCACAGTAGTCACCAGACCCCTGTAATCCAGTTCCCAGAGACCTCGTAAACTATCTCATCCAAGACAGGTGCAGACTGAGGCAATTGATTTGGACCTTTTGAACTGAGCCAATTGATTGAGTACAAAACAGATGGTGCCCTGGGTGCATAGTTTGTAGGAAGGTTTGATTTTCCTTTTCTAATTGTTGCCTATGATGGGAGGAATGACTTAATTGCTGATAGGTTTGATTTTCCTTTTCTAATTGTTGCCTATGATGGGAGGAATGACTTAATTGCTGATATTCCTCCATAGCTGAGACTTCAATTCAGAGTATCTGTTTCACTAAGGTCGAACAGAAACCAGCTGAAAACAAGACAGAACCACTTAGCCCCAGCACACCAGACAGAGCCCCAGTTTCTCAGGCCACAACACTGTATGGGCCCTCAACAAAGCCCCAGGGGAAAAATCAAAGGAAGTAAAACAACCATGCGATGGAATCAGTGGAATAACTCTGGGAACATGAATAACCAGAATAGATCAACCCTCCCAAGGAAAGACATGGCAGATGTAATTCAAGATCTCATTCATAAACAACTGGCTGAGATGTCAGAATTCGAATTCAGAATTTGGATTGCAGACAAGATTAGTAAAGTGGAATTAGTAATTTGAGGAGAAATTCAAAAGTTGTCTCAATAATTTAACCAATTTAAAAACAAAACCACAAAAGACTTAAACACAATGAAGTAAGAATTTGCATCCTTCAAACATCTGAAAAACACAATAGAATCTCTCAGTAACAGAGTGGAGCAAGCAGAAGAAAGGATTTCTGACATGAAGACAAAGCCTTTGAACACTCCCAAACTCTGAAAGAGGAAGAGAAATGGAGAGCAAAAATGGATCATTCTCTCAGAGAGCTCTGGGATAATTTGAAGAAGGCCAATATCTGACTAATTGGAGTCCCTGAAACCAATAAAGTTGCCTCACTAGGCACAGAGGCCCATCTCCATGAAATTATGAAAGAGAATTTTCCAGACATGCCTAGAGATTCTGAAATTTAGATAGCAGACAGCTTCAGAACCCCAGCATGACTCAATCCCAATAAGACATCCTCTATCATAATTAACTTCACTAAAGTTGATATGAATGAGAAAATTCTGAAAGCAGACAGACAAAAGAAAGCCATTACGTACAAAGGGAAGAATATTAGAATGACTACAGATCTCTCAGCTGAAATTTTTCAAGCCAAAAGAGGATGGTCATTGACTTTTAATCTCCTAAAGCAATATAACTTTCAACCCCAGATTCTGTATCCAGCCAAACTGAGTTTCATTTATGATGAAAAAATTAAATACTTTAATGATATTCACATGTTGAAGAAACTTGTCATAACCAAATGAGCTCTTCAGATCATTCTCAGACCTATCCTCCATAATGACCAAACCAATACTCCACCACAAAAATTAACTCACTCAGAAACTTTTGATCAAACTCCAACTTCCACACTGGCGAAAGGATTAAAAATGTCCACTGGACTTCTGAAAAACTCGATACCCAAAATTTTACCGATTTATCAATATTCTCCATTAATGTGAACGGCTTAAACTGTCCTCTAAAGAGGCA
>CAUYPK010125283.1:0-38175 GCA_963574355.1 Loris lydekkerianus | reverse complement strand
TTTGGGGCCCCGGACAATGCCCAAAGTTCTCCACACTTTTGCTCAAGCTCTCCCCAAGGCAGCTCAACTGAGCACCAAGTCCAAGAACACCAAAAAAGTTCACAGGTAAGGCCTTTCCAGTTTGCAGTCTCACTGCTGCTTGTTCTCATGGTTGCCGGTGTGATGAGGTTGATCGAACACATGCAGCCACTTGCCAGTCTTCCACTGTTTTTGTCCTCCTCCTCGGGTCCAGAAGTCCCTTGCTGGCTCCCATATCCTCAAAGGGATGATCATAGGCAGATCCCACCGGCCAGAGATGTCTGGAGTCTTGTCTCCCCAGACTCTCCGTGCCCAGTTGCAGGGAATCTGTTACTCAGACGCCATCTTTAATCCAATCCCCGATTTGTTTTTATTTCTAAAAATTGTATTGACTATATGGGTTTTTTTTCTGGTTCCATATGAAGTGAAGTCCTGTTTTTTCAATCTGTACATTGTTTTGGGTAGAATGGACTTTTTTTTTTTTTTTTGCCTTTCTTTATTGTTTGGGATTCATTGAGGGTACAAAGAATTGGGTTACACTGATTGCATTGTCATATAAAGTCCCTCCCACAATTGTGTCCCACCCCTAAGAGATGTGCTATACACTGAAACCCTCCATGCTCCCTCCTCCCTTCTTCCCACTGGTCATCACCCTACCCCCCACCTTGTATTAGCTCATCTGCTGCCTTCATGTTAAAATAGAGTACATTGCATTTTTTCTTCTCCATTTTTGTGATGTTTTACTAAGAAGGATGTGTTGTACTTCCCTCCAGGTTAATACAAAAAGATATAAAGGCTCCATCATTTTTAGTGGCTGAATAGTCTTCCATGGTATACATATATCATAGCTTGTTAATCCATTTCTAATCTTTCACATATTTTGTTAGATAAATACCTGGGTATTTCATTTTCTTTGGAGCTACTGTAAAAGGTATAGAGTCTTTGATTTTATTCTCAGCTTGATTGTTATTGGCATATATAAAAGCTACTGATTTGTGGGTTTTGATTTTGATCCTGAGCTGCTGCTGCTGTATTCTGTATCTGTTTTTATGCCAAGTGCCATGCTGTTTTTGGTTACTATAGCTCTGTAGTATAATTTGAAGTCAGGTAATGTGCTTCCTCTAGTTTTTTCCTTTTACACAATGGCTTTGAATATTCTGGGTCTTTTATGATTCCATATAAATTTTAGTATTTTTTTCTATTTCTGTGAAGAATGTCATTGATATTTTGATGGATATTGCATTGAATTTATAGATTGATTTAGATAGCATTGGCATTTTAATAATATTAATTTTTCTCTGGGATGAATTTCACTGGTCAAAATCCTCCCTTTGTAGGTGCTGGCAGAATTCTGCCCTGTATTATGTACCCCTGTATCAAGCAGCCCTGAGTTTCAGTGCAAAACCCCACAATCATTTCACTCTCCTCCCTCAGCAACATAGATTCTCCCTCTGCTCAGTACTGGTGCTGAGGAATGGGGGAGGAGTGGCATAGCCAATGTGAAGAGATTTCTTTTCTGCCCACTCAGTGCCTCTTTCCTTGATGTAATGTTAAAAGCAGGTAGTGTGATCACTTACATTTTTGGTTCTCCTAAAGATGCTCACATGGATAGTTGTTGACTTAGGTTTTCATGTATAGGGATGTTCATTGGAGGTTTCTATTAGGCCATCTTGCTCTGCTTTCTCATGCTGTTGGCTTTTTTGAGCTAAGTTACAAACACATACAATCATCATTATTGGCATAACAATTGAGGGTAAATAATAGAGACTGTTAATTTTGTGAAGACACAGATTTTGTATAACACTTGGGGCATAGAGGTTAAAAACTTGGGTGTGGCACTCCCCCTGTCTGGAATAGTATCCTTAACCCACCTGTTACCATGCCACTTATCTCAGTTTCTTTTTATGTCACATAGCTTAATAATTATTGTACCTCTGCTTAAAATTGTCATGAGGATTAAATAAGATGACATTTGTAAAATACTGAGAAAGGTGTTTGAAACATGGTCAGGGATCCTGCAATACCACTACTGGGCATCTAGCCAGAAGGAAAAAAATCCTTTTATTATAAGGACAGTTGCCCTAGACTGTTTATTGCAGCTCAATTTACAATTGCCAAAATATGGAAACAGCCTAAATGCCCACCAACCCAGGAATGGATTAATAAACTGTGGTATATGTATGCCATGGAATACTATTCAGCCACTAAAAAAGACGGAGACTTTCTTTATGTTAACCTGTATTAACCTGGATGGAATACATTCTTACCAAAGCATCATAAGAATGGAGAAACAAGAATCCTATGTACTTAATTCTGATATGAGAACAATTAATGACCTAGCACACAATGGGGAGTATAGGAGATGGGGAGAGTGGAGAAAGGGAAGGAGGGAGGTGGTGGGGGGATCATGGAGGGTGATACACCTTTTGGGGATGGAATGCCATTATGGAAGGGTCTTTATCTGACACAAGCAATCCATGTAACCTGGTTCTTTGTACCCTCAATGAATCCCCAACAATAAAAACAATAATAATAACAACAGCAACAAAAACAAATACTCTATGTGCTTTGTGAGTATTGTAAACACAGTTAGCCCTGCTTTACAAATACTTATGTACAGTGTGTTGTGCTCTGTACAACTATACCAGCAATTACTTCCTGGTATACAATAAGATTTTTTAAAGTGTAAAAAAATATTTCTCTTGCAGAATAAAAGTAAGAAAACATCACAAAATGAAGATCCAGCTAGTGATATTTGTTCTAATCCTTTGGACTGAAACATTGGCAGATCAGAGCCCAGGTACCAGTATATTTTATGTTTATTATTACTTAAGAAAAGAAATGGTTCTTATGTCTCAGCAAACTTTAATAAACAAAGAGAAATAAAGACTTTATTCACTAAAATATCAAAGTACACAATAGTTAGCAATAATTTTAGATACGCAATATTAAACTTAGACTGAAAGACAGCACAAAGTTATAGGAAAACTTCATGAGTTATATTATATATAAAGTTTATCTAGCCAGGTATAATATAATAACATATAATCAGAGTTTATTCTTTGATATGCTTCAGTCTCAGTGTTTCATGTCTCTATGAATAGAGTTCATCCATTTGTTTACAGGTCAATTTTAATCTTAGTCTTAGTAAGTTGAAGAAAAGAACCCTTACACAGAAAACAAATTCGAAGTATTTTTGTGGTTAAACCATTATCTTCCTTCTTATTGCCTGCCCTTTTTCCTTACAACAATGCATGAATATGTATGTATGTATATGTGTACATATATATGCAGATATAGATATGTCTCCACACACATACAGAGTCATGAGTCACACAATGGTAAGGATATTTTCTAGAAATATATTATTAGGAAATTTCATCATTAGGCAAATATTACAAATATACTCATCATAAAGTGTACTTGCACAAACCTAGATGGTATAGTCTACTATGCTGAGGCTACTTGTACACCCTAGGCTATATTACATAGCTTATTTCACCTATACAGTATGTTATTGTGCTGAATATGTAGGTAGTGTAACACAATGGTAAACATTTGTCTATTTAAACATATCTAAACAAGAAATGGCAATGCCTCTAGACAATTGAAATTTTTCAGCTCCATTATGATCTTGTGGGACCACTGTCACATATGCAGTCTGCTGTTGACCAAAACATCATTACATGGCACATAAGCCTGTGTGCACACATGTGTATGTATGTATATATAGCATGAAAGCTAGGTTTTCTACTCTCTTATAATTACTAAACATATAGTTCAAAGAAATATTCTTAGCTATGCACTATGTTACTCTATGATTTCCTGATGAATTTCTGAGTTACTTTGAAGGAGAGAGCCAGTTGTAAGATATTTACCAGCCTAATTTTACAAGTGGAGGTGGCTGGCCATGACTGCTGAAGATCATGCTGTTGGTGCCTCCCCTTGCCATATGCTCCCTGTCATGCTGGTGTACCCTCCCCTAGTAGGGTGAATACTGCTGGCACCAGCTCACACATGTGCCTTATTGTCTCAAGATAATGTTTCTGGGTTTTTCAAGAGCTGCTTTATCCAAGAGGTTATGTCTATAGCACTTGGCTCCTTCCTTCCAATTCCTGGAGATGTTCTGCTTTGAATGACTTCCTAATAGATGGGGCACAAAATACTGACCTTCTTGCCCTGTAGGGACAGCTTTTCTATAATTTATGCTTCAGAGCTCTCTGTAGAGTAGGCTGACACTGGACCTTCCCTGGCACACTGTTTTTTGCAACTCCCCCTGTCCTACCCTGCTTCTCTCTTCATTGAGCCCATACAACTGAAATCCTGGTCTTAGACTATGCTTCTAGTCTCTTCAACCTCGACAGCTGTTTCCTCTATACTTTTTCCAAAAATTGGTGTCTATAGACCACCTTGGGATTTTCTGGATATTTTATGTTATTTATTCGCTAGTTACAATATCAGTGTTTGGGATTCCAAAACTAAGAAAGAAAAATGATGTTGGTTGCCTCTGATAGAGAGTTAAGGAAGAAAAAATCTATTGGCTAACTTTAGTAAAGTCCTTTTGTTTGATTGTTTTAGTTAAAGTAATTACAGTTCCTTCTGTTTGACCTCCAGAAGACATTTTCCTTGAGATTCTGATATACCCATTCTAGGACATAGTCTCAAATGAGTTCTGTGGTCTAAAATGAGAAGGCTGAACAATCACCTTGTTTTTGTTTGTTGTCACTTTATTTTGATAGAGCCAGGCCCTGAGTATGCAGATGTGGTGTTTCTGGTAGACGGCTCTGATCACCTGGGAATTAAGTCCTTCCCGTTTGTGAAAACGTTTCTCAACAAAATGCTCAACAGTCTCCCCATCGAGGCTGACAAATACCGTGTGGCCCTGGCCCAGTACAGCGACAAGCTCCACAGTGAATTCCAGCTGAGCACCTTTAAGAGCAGGAGCCCCATGCTGAACCACCTCAAAAAGAACTTCAGGTTCATTGGCGGATCCCTGAAGATCGGAAATGCTCTCCAGGAGGCTCACCGAACTTACTTCTCTGTGCCCACAAATGGGAGAGACAAGAAGCAGTTTCCCCCTATTTTGGTGGTCCTGGCTTCGGCTGAGTCTGAGGATGATGTGGAAGAGGCTTCAAAAGCCCTGCAGAAAGACGGAGTGAAAATCATCTCTGTGGGGATGCAGAAAGCATCTGAGGAAAACCTGAAGGCCATGGCCACGTCTCAGTTTCATTTCAACCTTAGGACGGCCAGAGACCTCAGCATGTTTTCCCAAAACATGACGCAGGTTATCAAGGACGCAACAAAGCACAAGGAAGCATTGGTTGATGTTGATATACAAGGTGAGGAAGCCCATAGTTGAAGAGGTGCCTGATCCCTATGCCGATCTGCATCTGCCCACCCTCACCTCCTTACAACTCCCATTCAGTTTTTTTTTTTTTTTTTAAGAGACAGAGTCTCACTTTATCACCCTTGGTAGAGTGCTGTGGTGTTACAGCTTACAGCAACCTCCAACTCCTGGGCTTAGGCAATTCTCTTGCCTCAGCCTCCCAAGTAGCTGGGACTGCAGGTGCCCGCTACAATGCCCGGCTATTTTTTTGTTGCAGTTTGGCCAAGGTGGAGTTTGAACCCCCCACCCTCAGTATATGGGGCCGGCAACCTATCCACTGAGCCCCAGGCGCCACCCAACTGTCCTATTTCTTAAAGGTTGAATACATGAGGGTCTTATAGATAAAAAAATACGATCCTACCTGTTCTCTTTCCCTCACAGTCCTGGTATTATATGGGGCACACAATAAATATTTAATAAATGCCTGTCAACTGATATATAGCAACATTCAGTGGGAAGGATAGACTTAAAATGAGACACCATTAGCCCATGATCATGTTTTGTGTTCAGTCATGCAAAAGAGGGGATGCCCTCATCTGTACAGTAGCACAGTGCCCTGCACTGGAGGCTTGAGCCCCACATGTGCTGTGTTGGCTCATCCCATCCTGAGCCATTTCTTTCCCCTCTGAGATAAAATCACTCTAGTGAGTATCAGGATCTGCTAAAGCCAGAAGTTTGACTCATTATCTCTCCAGCTGTGCCATCATTTTATGCTAATATGTTGTACATGGAGGACATAACCTCCCATTTGAAAATTTTTGATGTTAGGATATGTCTTTTAGTATTGCTTATAATTTTTTTTTTCTGAAGACCTGCCATTAAATAATAGTGTATCTCCCAGTAAAGTTGATCTTTGAAATAAAGAACTATTGAAAGTGTTTCTGACAAGCTTATGAGTATAAATGATATCAGTTAGAGGCAGCTGAAACTGAATGAACTCAGCTTCTTTACTTCTATAACTTAAGAGTTTAGTTATCACACCTTTAGCATGAAATTCTCTCTAATTTTCTGATAACTCCCAAGAGTGTCTCATGTGGCTGTATAAAGCCTTCCTCCAAGGTGCCATCATCCATGTTGATATCTATTGTGTGCAACGCTACTCAAAAGCAGCACTGACCCCAGTGGTTATAGCCAGTTTCCTTTGGGAGAATTCTGATTCCCAGGCCAGAAAACCAGTTTCTATTATCTGTATCCCACTACCCAGCTGGTGCCAAATTAGCCTTTTCTTCAGTCCCTGGGAAGTCTAGGTAGTTCAGGAAGAAATGCAGAGGATCTTTTTCTCATTAGTTTTCACTCTTGATCCTCTGGGTCAAAAGAAGGACTACCTATGCCCCCTTAACTCACAGCTTCTCGTTTGAAAAATGCTTTATTTATATCTTAGCTGAGTTCTAAGTGATCATTAATGTGTTGATGTGGATCCAAATATTATCTCTGAAGGAAGGTAGAAAGAATTTCCAACATGATGGATATTCCTGGCTGCTTTTGTAATCAGTTGGTGATGGTGGGACATTCTAGCAGGTGCTCTCTAGTACTACAACCCAGGACACCACATGGTATGGTACAAAGTGGCCTGAACCAAAACTCAAAAGATGGCACTAGCTGGCTTTATGATCTTAGAGAAAAGATGTCCTATCTCTGGGCCTTGCCCCAGCATACTCATTTGTAAGAACTGCAATTGGGATGATCTTGAAATTTCCTTCTTTCTCTACCATTTCCTACTTCTATAGCTAGAGCTATGGGCCAGGTTGTTTTTTTTTTAAGTCAGACAAGGATAGGCTTTAAATAAATAGTCTTCCTGAATAATAAGTAGTGTATTTGTAACATTATAGGGCTAGTGCTTAGGTTGATCAGTTGTCTTTCCTCTGTTTAGGTATCTAGGCTGGTGATGACTCTACCATCTTCAAATATGACTTGCAAGGTGACCTAGGAATTGGCATACAGATGATTGATAGAAGGGAAAAAAGGTGGAAGATGACTTGCATGGGGGTTTTATGGGCTGATCCTGGAAGAGAAACTACATCTGCTCACATTTCACTGGTCGAATGTTAGTTGCATGGTCATACCTAACTGCAAGGGCAGCTGAGAGGCCAGGTTCAGCTTTATGACTAGGGAGAGGGAATGAGGGAATAGAGTTTAGCAAGCATCTACAAGGCTCAGCTACAGTTAGTGTTGCCCGTGAGAAACTGGCAGCATGGGCTTTCTCTTCATTCCCCCACCTGGAGGAGTAGTGAAGGATGGGGAGGAGAATGAAGAGAAAGCCCCTTGCCCCCCGCAGTTCCTCAGGGGCAACACTAACCTAAACAGGTCATGCTGGGAGTTTTTTTTTAACTAACTGTATGGGATTCAGGAGTAGATTGGTAGATACATGGAAATACTGATGCCTTAGCAAGTTCTTAGGACATATCTGCTTCTCTTCCTGGAGAAGAAACATCCTGTGGCCCTTCACTCTAAAGATCTTGGAGATCTTCGGTTCTCTAGGTGGCTGCTTAGCTTGAGTTCTCTGGAACATAAAGGCTTTAGTGCCTTCTTAAGGGGCTTATGATGATCATGCTTGTCACTCTTTCTCTAACTTACTTGCAGCACTGGTATGAGGTAATGCTGAGAGGACTCTGTCCTGGGCTTTTGGAAGTTAAGAGCGAGAGCTTTGGAGTCAGGGAGGTTTGGCTTGACCGTGTAGGGGACCTTGAGCCGTTATTTGACTGTGAGATTCAGTTTTATTACCTATAAATTGGGGATAATAGTGCTTGCCTTATGAGTGAGGTGACTTACATGGCATTTGGCATACAATTTATTATTATTAATAGTGAACAACTGTGATTAAATACTAACCTAAACAGGTCATGCTGGGAGTTTGTTTTAACTAACTGTATGGAATTCAGAGTAGATTGGTAGATATATGGCAATTATATTTAATTCCACAAGTATTTTTGGTTCCCACCCGGTATTGAATGGATAGAGATGAAGAAACGTGCCTCCACCTTCTAAGAACTCACAATCCTCATGGTAGTTTTCAGCAAGATGGAGCTTATCTTTTGGATACACTTTCCACAGTTGCTATACATTCACCTGTGCTTGGAGTAGGTGTTTTATGTGAATATGGTGTACTCTCCTTTAGACGCCAGATTTGTGTAACCACCTACATACTTGACATCTTCTCTTGGGAGCCCAATAGCTTCTTAGTCTTTTACCATGTCCAAAATAGAACTCTTGATCCACCTTATAACTTGTTCTTCCGATTATCCTCCCTATCACAGAAAAAGACAACATCATCATTCACTCAGTTGTTCAGGCCAAAAAGTCATGAGTTTGCATCACTTCCTCTTTTGCTCTCAACACTTGCATCCAATTTATCAAGTTTTCTGTTCTATCTCTAAATCATGCATCAAAACCTCTCTATTGTTCAATTTTAGCTCCTATAATAACTTGTCCAAGAATCTATCTCTTTCCTGGACTAGGGTAACTGTTTCTTAGTTGTTATCTCTGAATTCATTATTTCCCCTTAGCAACTGGAGTGATATTAAAAGGATTTAAATTAGATCATGTGACTCCCAGGTGACTTGGGTCCTGCCTCCTGACCTCAGCCACCATTGTTTCCACTCACTCTTGGCTCCAACTACTCTAGGCTTCTTGCTTGTTCCTATCTCTGGCTGTTCTTGGTGATAGTGGGATGTGAGAGGAAAATAGGCAAGCATTCTGATGGAGGGAGTGGCATATGAAAAGCTTCCACAATCAACGATCTTGTAAATCTTTTTCAGAATTTTGATCTTTTTTTCACTCAAAGAAAACAATGCTGAATACATCTGTCATGACTGCCTCTGTTTTCACTAATGCATTTTCACAATCTCTAAAGTGCCTTTCTCACCCGAGCCAGTGATTTATACTAATCCTTGTGCTTTTTTTCTCTTCATAGCTCCCTTCCCCATAACCTGTCAGAAAGATTCACTTGTTGACCTTGTGTTCCTGGTGGATGAGGCACTCGAGACCAGACAAAATTTAAGAAACCTTCAGAGCTTCCTGGAGAATGTCACCAGCTCCATGGATGTAAAGGACAACTGCACACGGCTTGGACTGATGAGTTACAGCGATAGTGCCAAGACCATTTCTTTTCTAAAATCCAGCACAACTCAATTTGAATTTCAGCAGCAAATCCAGAAGCTTTCTCTCCGGGTTGGGAAATCCAATTCTGGGGCTGCCATCGAACAAATGAGAAGAGACAGCTTCTCAGAGTCAAGTGGCAGCAGAAGGGCACAGGGGGTGCCTCAGATCGCAGTCTTGGTCACCCACAGACCATCAGATGATCAGGTGCGTGAGGCTGCACTGAACCTTCGGCTGGAGGACACAACTGTGTTTGCTGTTAGCATCCAAGGGTCTAATAATACCCAGCTAGAAGAAATAGTGTCTTATCCTCCGGGACAGACAATTTCCATGCTGAAGTCCTATGCAGACTTGGAAACTTACAGTCAAAACTTTCTGAAAAAGGTCCGGAATGAAATATGGTCCCAAATTTCTACTCATGCTGAACAAGTGGAGCTTGATAAAATTGGTATGTTTTTAAAAAATAATTTTCTTATCATAAAAGTATATAAATAATTACATAGAACTGGTACTAGAGTGAGGATTCACTGGAATTAGATAAAGGAACTTTTAGGAGTTGTGGGAATGTTTTAAAACTGGATTTGGTGGTGGTCACACAACTTCATAAATTTATTAATAATCATTGAATGAGACACTGACAGTGGATCAGTTTTATAATGTGTAAGTCATATCTCAATAAAATGTAAAATAGTAATATATATTATAAAATATTGTTATGGTATGGGTGGACTTATGGAAGAAAAATAAAATCACCTAGAATCCTATTTTCAAGTAAAACCATTCATCAACAATTATTTTCCCTGTCTTTTAGTGTGTGTGTGTCTCTCTCCCCTCATTCCACTCATTCATACAGACCCAGAGTTTTAAAAATTACATCACATCATATTATACATAGCAGTACTGTCCAATAGAACCTTCTGTGGTAATGGACGTGTTCCCTATCTGCACTGTTCAATAGGGCAGCCATCAGCCACATGTGCCTACTGAGCATTTGAAATGTGGCTAGCATGATGGAGAAATTTTAATGCAATCTGGTTTTAATTCATTTTAATTTTAATAGCCACATGTATTTAGTGACTGTAATATTGGACAATAAAAGTATATGCAGTTGGGTAACCTGTATTAGAGTGATTTTCATCTGGTGTGCCAGGAAAATTTTTAAAGATCAATAATTGAATTATTTTTGAAAGAAGTTCAAAGTGTAGTAAGTATATTCTTTTTTTTTTTTTAAGCATAATTATTTCAGTGTGCCACAGAAGTTTATAGGTTCAAGTGTGCTGTGAGATTTAAAAAAAAAAGGTGGCAAAACATTGTTGTACCAGTTACAGTTATGCTTAGGCATGGCCAACAGAAAAAAAAATAACAGTGATTGAAACGGATACAATTATTATTTTTTATTTCCCAAATAAGACCAGAAGTAGGCAGACTGATCTGATGTGGTACTCTACAGTGTCAGGGACTCTGTCTCTTTCTATGTTATTTTTTGCTGTTTGAGGCCTTTATTCCCAGGATTGTTGTCTGGGACAACTGTTTCAGGCATCACATTCACATCCAACAAGCAAGAAAGATGAAAGGGAAGGAAAAGGGCAGGTCTCCACAAAGTTACATATCCCACTTCTGCTTAAGTCCCACCAGCCAGAACTTACTCATGTGTTGCACCTAGTTGTAAAAATCAGACCTGGGAAATGTAGTCTTTATTTGGGGGAGCCAAGTACCTAGACAAAAATTGGGGATTTAATTACACAGAAGAAAGAGAAAATGGATAATGGAATAACCACATCTGCCTTACTCACTTTTCTATCAACTTTATATTATAAACTTTTGCCTGTTTCTTTAAATACTCTTTTGCAACATTCCTTTTAGATTGGAAATAACGTTCTATTGTAAGGAACTATCATAATTTGTTTAATATATCTTAAACTATCGGATATATAGGTCATTGCCAGTGTTTTGCTCTTATAAAAGTCTTATGGAGACATCCTTGTACCTAAATTTTTATGTACAACCATGATTATTTTCTCCCATTTCAATCTTTTCTATTACTTTTTTCTTCCCTTTTTTTTTTTTTTAGTGGAGGCTCTCCTAATTAATATTCTTCGGCAATTTTGCTGTAAGAGCTCTTTTACTGAACTCCTTTCAAAGGTACATGTCAAGAGATCCTTGATGTGACTTTGAGTTTATCTGATTCTCAGACATTGGCTGTTTTCACATACTTTCTCTGCAGATAAAATGCTTCCAAACAATTAAAGTGGAATTTGGCAATATTCATGTGGAAAGGAATTAAAACCTTCCAGTGACATTAAAGTCTAATTTTAACCTCAGACCAGTCATTTGAAGACAGTTTTAAGGATGTAACCTGGGCCAGCCCTTGATTTTCTGGCATGTTTATGTGATAAGACAGCTGCAAGAAATAAGTCCCCTTTTATCTCCTAAGTGACATGTAGAAGGATCCTTCAGAATGGCAGACACTTGGGGCACAGGAGGGATGTGTAGCAGGGTCTCTCTCAGGGAGTTTGCAAGGCTGTGATAAAAAGCTGTTATTGTTATTACAGAAATGCTATTAAATGTGAAGATATGGGACCAAGGTGAGGGCAAAAGCCATTTAAGTGGGATGGTTACCTTCCTAGTCATGTTTATTTCTAAGTATGCAAATTTCTAATTTGCTCTCCAATGTTGGTACATGAGTTAGGTCGGGTTCCTCAGAAGTGGATGCCACCAAGGATTCACATGATATTAATATGTTGGATGTATACTCGGGGGAAAAATGAAGACTGATAGAAAGTGAAAGCAGAAAGGGAGAATGATAAGAAAAGTCCCATGGAGGGTAATGTTAGCTCAATTCCATTTGTGTCATTTTAGAGACAGTGTAAATGCATTGCCTTTTTTTTTTTCCTTTTCTTTTTTTTGGAGAGATCAACAATTTCAGTTTTATTTACAGAAAATCCGGCAGTTCTGGAGAGCAACTGGGATATGTCCTCAAAGACTTGTTCTGCCCTCTCCTCTTTTTTCTTTGTTACTTTTGTTCTCACAGTGAAAGTAACATCATCCTGGTGCACGTCAAACAGAGTCCTCCTCATAGGTGACAAGATTATACAACATCTTCCTATGGCACATGGCACATAGGAAGTGCATACTCTGGCACATAGCAAGTGTTTAACTTCTATTAAACAGAGATTTATTAAATCAAGGGGAAACTTATATTAACCAAACTCAAGAGACTGTTGTACAGAAAAAGAATCACAGTTGTCTCTGTGACTGAGAACTGTGAACGTCCAGGAACCGGGGCATTTATGTGCTCTGGGTAGTATCATCTCTCCCTATAAACATGAGAAGTTAGAAGCTAAATTGTAATGAACAGAAATGTTAGGGGTTGTGGAATTAGAACAAAAGAGTTAGTTTTATGATAAAAATGTCTAGTAGCATCCTATTGGGCAGATGTTTCTATTTAAACATCAAAAACATTTCTTTATATATCTTTATATATAAAACTGCACATGGGAGTCCTTGAGCCAAAAGACACATTCCTTCGTACTGTCCAATCAAAAATTTATAATGATAGATATGTTCTAAATCTATGTTGTCCAATATGGCTGCTGCTAGCTACATGACTCTGTTGAACAATTGAAATGTAGCTAGTGCAATTGTGGGGATGACTTTTAATTTTTCTTTAATATGAAGTAGTTTAGATTTACATTTTAATAGCAGCATGTGGCTAATGCTAGTGCTCTAGGAAGGGACAAATGGTCATTGCCAAGTTACCTGTACCGTGATTCACATTTTTCTCTCCTTCATGGCTGACCACCACTCCTTTCTTCTGATGAACGCTTAATTCTTCTTTATTATATATATATAAATCAATTTATTCTGGTTACTTTCAAATTTTGCTAGCCTGGGGCCAAGTTTGTCTTTTGCAGATAACTGCTTATCTTTGCCCTAATACTTTATATATTGATTTCATAGTTTAATTCTCAGGGTCATGCTTATTTCTAGCATTTCTGATTTCCTAAGAAGCAACTTGCCATAGCCTGAAGCAGTATTAGTAGCTATAAATTACTCAGAAGCTGTCAAGAAAAAAAATAATTATAAAATTTTTTTATATAAATAAATTTTCTTGTATCTTAAGGATCAGTTCATGTACTTAATCAGATAGCAGCAACAATAACCTAAATTTTAAAAATATACTCTTTTTCCTACCCAGTTTTGATGAACGATTCTATGGGGTAGTAACGCGACATCTAAGGTGCTTATATGTACATATATATATGTGTGCGTGCTTAACAAAGGAAGGAAAATCAAAAAGTCTTTTATCCAAAAAAATTTTTTTGTACTCCTATGATGAACCAGCCTACTGGGCAGAAGCGGAGAACTAGGCAAAGTCTTTGTCCTCACAGAGCTAGCATTTTGTGATAAGAAACAGGTGGTGCTCATGAACAAATGAATATGGTAATTTCAGAAAGTTCCATTAAGAAAATAAACAAGGTAATAGGGTAGCTAATGACTAATGTGCTTTAGTTAGAGAGTAAGAGAAGGTGTTTTTCAAGAACTGACTCGGCACATCCATAATGAGAAGGAACCGTCCGTGTGAATATTGAGGGGAGAGGGAGAATATGCTAGGAGAAACAGGCAAGCAAAAAGGCCTGGGTTCACTCAAGGAACAGAAATAAGCCCCGTGTTGTTTGAGCACAGTGAGTGAGAAAGAATTGCTGGAAATAGAGTCAGAGAGAAAAGCAAGAGGCAAGATAAAGCCAATTTTTGATTTTTAAATTGCAAATGCATTGATAGATCATTTAAGTGGAAGAGTGGTATGATATGATTGTAACTTTAAGTATATTGTTCTAGTTGCTCTGGGAAGAAGAGGCTACCGGGGAGGTAATAATGGAAAGTCACAATCCCATACCTTTTCTCAAGAAATTATGATGCATAAACTGTTGGAGGTAGATGTCAATACTAGAAAAACTATTCAACATAGAGATTGGGGGCTTAGGAATCTGGTCCTTACTCTTTAATTTACTGGCTATATAGTCTTGCACAAACCACTATACCTTGTTCTGTTTCAATTTCCTTTTTATTGTACATTATTAATTTTAATTATGTATTAAATAATAACTGTACATTAGTGCATTTATGAGGTACAATGTGTTAATTTGATATACAATGTGGAATGCTTACATCTAACTGATTAATATAACCGTCTCCTCGCTTATTTGTTGTAGTAAGACATTCATACTCTATTCTTAATGGTTTAGCAATGTATCATTGCATTATGCACATTAGGTTAGGTCCTCCCAAATACCCTCCCTCCTCCCAGCCTTCCTTCTCCACTCTCATCTCCTTCCTCTTCTCTCCTTCTTTCTGGACTATAGTTATGTTTTACCATTCCTATGAATATGTAGGTGATTATATACTGATTTCATAGTAGCATTGAATACATTGGATACTTTTTTCTCCATTCTTGAGATACTTTACTAAGAAGAATATGTTCCAGCTCCATCCAGGTAAACATAAAAAATCTGAAGTCTCCATCTTTTTTAATGGCTGCATAGTATTTGGTTGTAAGTTTTAAAGAAGAAAATTGGCATGATCTTTGATGAAGTGAGCAAGGTCTATGCAAATACAAAGAATCCTCTTTCTTTAGAAGCTCCAACAGCCTCATGTTCCTCCATAAACTCTCTTTCAAAGTTCTCTCCAGATTCTCCATAATTAATAAAGAATGCACTTTCTTTTTTTCTTTTTTCCAGGCTGTGTGGATACAAAGGAGGCTGATATCTATTTCCTTATTGATGGTTCAACCAGCATCCGGAAAGAAGACTTTGAGCAAATCAAGAAATTTATGTTGGCAACAATAGAAATGTTTAGCATTGGCCCAGACAAAGTCCGAGTTGGAGTTGTGCAGTATTCAGATGATAGTAAAGTAGAATTTAATATAGCTGACTATCCTAATGACATTAACTTAAGGAAGGCTGTTTCTAACATCAAGCAAATAAAAGGTAGAACTTATACTGGGAAAGCTCTGGATTTCACACTGCCACTAATAAAAGATGGAAGGAAAGATAGGACAAGTGATGTTTCCTGTTACCTCATTGTGCTGACTGATGGGAAGTCCATGGATGCTGTCCTGGAACCTGCTGAGAGACTAAGGGCTGAGCAAATCACAATTCATGCAGTTGGCATTGGGGAGGCTGAGAAAACAGAACTGCAACAAATTGCTGGGAAAGAAGAAAGAGTTCACTTTGGGCAGAACTTTGATTCTTTAAAACTCATAAAAAATGAAGTTATTCACAGAATCTGCACCAAAAAAGGTAAGCAAAACATAAAAGGCTTGCATTATCCACATTTCATTTGCTGTGCTAGGCATTAGTGGCCAGGCTGAGACAAAGCCTAGGAGACCACTTGTCAGGATGAGATTTTGCTAATTTCTTCCATCACCATAGAGAGATTTGGTCCCTAACCTTAAGTCACATCCCAAGATTGCAGAATTCCTCTGTAGATAACTGCCCCAGGGCCATCTTGGGTGTCATAGAAGGAAGGTTGCTAAGAATGTTATGGCCTTGAGAAAACCATTGTTGTGCAGTGAAAGGGACTCTATTCTACATGTGAGTTGTGTATATGTGTTTGTACACACAGAAGAGAACAGAGGAAGAGGAGGAAGTATATTGTGTGTGTACAGATGAATATAGGGAAAACACAGTGTATGTGGGGGTGTATGTGCATGTGCACAAATGAGTAAAGGTGAAATTCAGTGTGTGCACAGATAAGTACATGGGAAGTACAGTGTGTGTGCACAGATGAGTACAGAGGAAACACAGTGCATGTGTGTGCACACAGATGAGTACAGGTGAAGTACAGTGTGTGCACAGGTGAGTACAGGTGAAGTACAGTGTGTGTACACAGGTGAGTACAGGGAAAACACTGTGTATGTGTGTGTATGCGTACAGATGAGTACAGGTGACGTACCATGTGTACACAGATGAGTACAGGAGAAGTACAATGTGTGTGTGCACAGGTGAGTACATGGGAAGTGCAGTGTTTGTGCACAGATGAGTACAGAGGAAACACAGTGCATGTGGGTGTGCACAGATGAGTACAGGTGAAGTACAGTGTGTGCACAGGTGAGTACAGGAGAAGTACGGTGTGTGTACACAGGTGAGTACAGGGAAAACACTGTGTGTGTATGTGTGTGTATGCATACAGATGAGTACAGGTGACGTACCATGTGTACACAGGAGAAGTACAGGAGAAGTACAATGTGTGTGTGCACAGGTGAGTACATGGGAAGTGCAGTGTTTGTGCACAGATGAGTACAGAGGAAGTATGGTGTGTGTGCGTGCACAAATGAGTATGGGGGAAGTACAGTGTGTATGCACACAGGTGAGTACAGGGGAAGTACAGTGTGTGTGTGCACAGGTAAGTACAGGGAAAGTACAGTATGTGCATGCACAGGTGAGTAGAGGGGAAGCACAGTGTGTGTGTGCACAGACGAGGACAGAGGAAGTACAGTGTGTGTGCACAGATGAGTATAGGGGAAGTACAGTGTGTGTGTACATGCACAGATTGGTACAGTGGAAACAAAATGAAATCTGGTTCTAGGTAGATTAGAATTCAACTTACTTTTTAGCTTGAGCCTGAAACATCTTCATCTATAAAAAGAGTATAATACTTATATCAACGAATTTTTATAGTTTGAAGTTTCTAAATGTTATTATTCTTATATTTTGAATGCATATCTAGCGCACATGTAACCATTACTTATTTTTAACAGGAGCACATACTCACATTTTTGTTCTAAATAGAGATTAAGTATCAGAAACTGGGGAAAACAATTTGCAAATTCCCATCTCTGGTTGTTGCTTATTTCTCTTATTGTTAAGAATAATAACCAAGTACTAGTTTAGGGTGCATGTTGATTCCCAGTATTAGCATATGAAAATGCCTGCTGAGGAAGCACATTCACTGGTGAAGAAAAAGGATGCTGGAGTGAGAGTTAAGGTTCAAAGGCCAGCTTTCCCACAGATTTGCTGAGAACCTTGAATGAGTTGCTATTTGCCTCCGTTCCTTGCTTGTAGGCTTCTTGTGAAGCTTACTGGTGATATTACATGAGGAGTGCCTGCATGTAGTAAGGGCTATGACAGGTTAGCTACTGCAGAAATTGGTTATGGTGTTCACTGATGAGGAAAGGAAGAGAATCTCATTTATTTGAACTTATTAAAGTCAAAGTGTTTGAATTTTCTCGGAGGCACTAAAAAACAAAAACAAAAAATAAATAAGGAAATTAGTAGCATTGACAACAAAATCCTAAATCATGATTTTATTTATTTTTCTCTCTGTGGATGGTAACAGAGTTGAGTCTTCAGGATTTCTTAGAAAGAATGCTGAAGTCAAAGGTCCCGAAGGTGTCTCAGGATTGACACCAAGAAAAAGTAAAGGGGTTTTAGGAAGCATGAAGTAAGCTGCATCTCAGGTCCTTTCAAGGGAGAGGGTCCTGGACCTGTCAAACTGTTATCTCTTGTACTTCAGGCAGGTGCAGTTGAATTAGTTGGCCTGAACCCTGGTGTGGTTGGAGGAGGAGACATGCTGAGGACAAGGAAATAAGTTGTAAGGGGGTGAATAGAGGCAGGAAAACTAAGGAGCCAAAGCTTGAGAGGCTAGAAAATCTCTAAGGAATCTCCGAGCAGATGCTGTGTGATCATCACTCCAATTTCTAATAATGATTTATAGTGTTTATGAGATTGCTTAAAATTATCCCAGGAAATAATGCTATTCAAAGATTATTGAGAACTCTGTTTTTCAAGAATATACAGAAAACTCTGGAATATTAGTCCTGTGAGTGTGGGGAATTGATTACTTTGGCTTGGATTCCATGGTTTTGATCACCACTGCATCCTTAACATTTAGCTTTACATTAGTATTGTATATATCTCCAGAATTATCAAGGAATAAATGAGTGATACATGCATGCACGAATGAAAGAACTCATACTTTGTAAGTTGCATTTCCCCTTTAAAACTCCTTAGATAATCTTCAGTGGATTTCTGATTCAAGATTCTTGTCAACAGGCTTCTGCTAAATGAACAAATTAAATTTTCAAACATAACAGAAGTTGCTTGAGTTAATTGTCAGTGTTTTATCATTAGTGCATTTATTTCTGCCATAATTTTTCTCCATTTTCTGTGAATTCTGCCAACCTGTTTTATTTCTGCTCTTTTTAAATAACATGCAGGGTGTGAAGACATGAAAGCTGATGTCATGTTTCTGGTGGACAGTTCCGGAAGTATAGGACATGAAAATTTTGAGAAAATGAAAACCTTCATGAAAAACCTGTTAACTAAGATTCACGTTGGTGCAGACAAAACCCAAATTGGTGTCGTTCAGTTCAGTGACGACACAAAGGAAGAGTTCCAGCTTAATAAATACTTTATGCAGAACGAAATTTCTGATGCAATAGATAGAATGTCTCTCATTGGGAAAAACACTTTGACCGGACATGCACTTACCCTTATAGCTCAGTATTTCACCTACCCCAAGGGAGCCCGTTTGGGGGTCAAAAAGTTTCTCATCCTCCTCACGGATGGAGAAGCACAGGATGATGTGAGGGATCCTGCCAGAGTTCTTCGGGACGAAGGTGTGACCATCTTCTCTGTGGGAGTATATGGTGCCAATAGAACACAGCTAGAAGAGATCAGTGGGGATGGCAGCCTGGTTTTTTATGTTGAGAAATTCGATGATCTTAAGGCGGTAGAAAGTAAGCTCATCTTCCGCGTGTGCGCTCTCCATGGTAAGTGCGCTCTCCATGGTAAGTTCTTTCAGGAGTCAAGGATGTGAGCTGTTGATTTCGTAGTGAGGAACAGTGTGTTGCACTCTTGTTTTGGCCTCTCCCTGAATGCCAGTGTTAAGTTTTGTTTTTATCTTTGTTATATTAAAACATCCACGAGCTTTAGGGATATTTCGGATGAACAATTTTGACAGCTACTTTGGCATGAAATAACCTTGCTTTCGTGTCTTTAAGTATCTGCCCCCAAAGCCTCAAAATTTTATATTAAACTTGCAAATCTTTCACACCCGGATTTTCCAGAGCCAATTTTTAATCCCAAATGACTTCCTAGAATTGTTTTTTGGCTACCTATAACCATTGTTAAGCAGTAAATTTTAGAAATACAAATTCATCTACCTCTTAGTTAAGATAAATTTAGAACCTAAGCAGCCCACACCAAAAAATCCTTTACATTTTTTATTTTTTTATTTTTTGAGACAGAGTCTCATTTTGTTGCCCTTGGTAGAGTGCTGTGACATCACAGCTCACAGCAACCTCAAACGTTTGGGCTCAAGTGATTCTCTTGCCTCATCCTCTCAAGTGGCTGGGACTACAGGCACCTGCTACAATGCCTGGATGTTTTTAGAGATGGGGTCTCACTCTGGCTCAGACTGGTTTCCAACAGGTGAGCTCAGACAGTCCTCCAGCCTCGGCCTTCCAGAGTGTTAGGACTACAGGTGGACGTGAGCTGCTGCGCCCAGCAAAACTCTTTACATTTTAAAGACATAGTACATAGTTTCACCACTTAACATTATCCTTTGTAACTTTTGCCAAGGAGGTATTTTACATTTGTTTGTGTAACCATCCCTTTGGAAAATGTTAACTTCCAACCTTTTTCTAAGATTGCTTGGGATCATCATTTTAATCTCACAAATTATAGTGCTTTTGAAATTGTATTGAAAAAACTTCAGTGTGAGCCTGTATATTTTAAGTCCTCTTGAACAAGAAATTGCTATTAATCTTCAGAGAGACTAAAAACACTTGTACTTTAAAATCTATCATGTGCTGTTATCTGTGTTCAGGATGTGGTCAAGAGAACAAAATAAAGCATTAGGAGGTTTGCTGGATGTTGTTCCCCTACTGACATAAAGACCTCCGATGGGCTTTATTCTTCAAAATTATGCGTGTGAAATTTTCACAAAGTTAACAATAACTTAAAACTTAAGTTTTAAGTGATAGCTCTAAGACTTCTTTGATAACAGTTTAATTGGAGATGTGGCAATGATTCTGAAACTTTTGGTCACGAGAGGTATACTTAAAGATCATAGCCTCAATTTTGAAATCTTGGCAGTTCTTCACTTTGACAAAGGTTATGTTTGTGGAGGACTCATCTATAGTACAAGGGGAAATTTCAGCTGAGTTATGCCTTTATCAGCTTACAAGTGTTTGTCAGGACTCATAAACAAATTTTAGTGGGCCATTGCCTCAGGTTTATAGATGTGGACTGGGTTCATCCATAGTGTCTGAGACTTGAAAATTTGAAACTTCATTGCTAGAAATGAGGATCAGAGATAAGGTGAGCAGGTGGAAAGTGGAAAGAGACAACCATGTGCTTAAGTTATTGAGGGTAGGAAAAGAGCTGGTAGAGAACATCCACTTTGGAGACCCAGCCAGAGTGGTAGCTTGGCTGCCAATATGGAGGAGGGCTTGGAGCCTGGGAAGATGTAATAGGATAAGTTATCCCCATGCTTGGGGCAACTCCTTTTTGGGTTCCAATTCAGGTGGTCAGGGGAAGGAACAGAAATAACTGTGGAGATGCATCACACACAAGGGGAAGTTTGCCTATCAGAAGGTCAAAATTGAGCTGAAGCCATAAGGAGTGGGATAAAACCCCCAACTTATATAATGAGCTCTTGAGCTCTTTAGAACAGCAGATTGGATTGGCAAACATTGGTATATCTCACCATCATATTGGCGTTGAACTAGCTTCTGACAACTGCCTTTTACTTGAAAGCCTGCCCTGATGAGCTGTAGTAAAGCAGAGTTGTGTGGTGTAAAGACCACCAATGGTGGAGTCGAACAAAGTGAGGGTACAAATATCCTTAGAATCATGATGTAGGCAAGTTATACAAAAGTTTCTATGGCACAATAAAAGTTCAAACAAAAGCACTGAGCCTCAGCTTTCTTCTCTGTGAAATGAGAAAAGGCACATCTAAGAACTAAGTGAGATGCAGTGTCTGACACATAGTAGGCTCATGGCAACTGGTAGTTTACTTCCCTTTGCAGCGGACTGTGCAGAAAGCACTGCAGAAAGTTTGTGATGTTGGCTTTCTTCCTCTTTCAGATTGTAAAAGGATTAAGCTGTTAGACGTTGTGTTTGTGTTGGATCATTCAGGCAGCGTAGAATTACAGCAGGAGCACATGATCAACCTAACTATCCATTTGGTGAAGAAAGCAGATGTTGGCCGTGACAGAGTTCAGTTTGGAGCTCTCAAATACTCTGAAAACCCAGAAGTCCTTTTCTACCTGAACACGTACACAAACAGATCAGCAATCATCGAGAATCTGAGGAGGCGCAGGGATGTTGGAGGGAGAACCTTCACGGCCAAGGCTCTTGAACATGCACACATCCTGTTCAGAGAGGAACATGGCAGTCGCATCAAGCAAAATGTGAAGCAGATGCTGATCATCATCACTGATGGGGAATCCAATGATCGAAATCTGCTCAATGACACAGCGTTGAAATTGAGAAACAAAGGCATCACCATCTTTGCAGTGGGTGTGGGAGAGGCCAACCAAAGGGAACTTGAGGCTATGGCAGGGAATAAAGACAGCACTATCCATGTAGATAATTTTGACAAACTGAAAGATATCTACATGCCTATACAGGAAAGCATGTGTACCAACGCACAAGAGGGTAAGTTATTATTGTTAAAGTTTCTATGGGGCAATAAAAGTTTAAACGAAACATACATTTTGTCCTGGCTTCTAATTACCTATGTGACATGAGCTGAATATTTCTCTGCTTAGGCTAGCAGTTCTCTTACCTCTAAAAGAAATGAGTTGATTGAGTAAGATCCCCAAAGCCCCCTCCCACCACAGAATGCATTGAAGAGATTGTACAGGAAAGTTCCAGAAACATTCCTCACTGTTTTGCCACCCTATTGCCATTTCCTTTTGGAAGAAAGTAACCTTAAGGTCATCTTCACCTTATCCCATTTAGTGGCTACTCATGCTGCTCCATTTGGTTAATGGTCTTAGTACAGACACTGGCATCAGTTTCATGCCAAACTCAAGTGGAGAATTTCATGGTTTGAAATGATAGATTTTGGTCTTTAAAGATTCAGCGACCTCTAAATGGGATTGTAGGTATCCTGTGGGGCCATTGAAGGTTCAAGTGTTCCAATGTGCTTTTCTGCATAATGGGCACTTGTGCTGATGGTAGGATATGAGAGTTGAATGTGGGGTATTGGAGTTTGGGTGAGAGCAGCAGGGAGAGAAGGGGACTGAGTTGATTATGAGCCATGTTGGGGTGAGTAGGATGAAGGTAGTGAGGAAAGGCTGAGATTTATCACTTGGTCTCAAAAGCCGCAAAGACTGACAAGCCATCTAGGGAGGGCTGCTGCGCCTCCTTGGAAGGTCTGAGTCCTGTGGTTTGTATTGGTCCCATCCTCCCAACCTGGCAAATGAATCAGTCAGCTAGCTCCCTTTTCTTCTTTCCTTCTTCACTTCTTTCCTCTGTCTAGAGGTCCAGACACCAGCTCCCCTCCATAGTAATTGTGTGCTCTTAGGCATGTCACTTCACCTCTGAATTCCATTTTTATATTTATAAAATTAGAATAACTCTTCATACAATGGCTGTAAATATCATGTTATTATATGTAAAATATCATTTTTAAATGATATTTCTCAATATGAGGGTGAAGTGATAGCATTAATAGTAGCAAGAGTACTAATTATAGTACAGTAGTATTATTACCTGGATTAGGGTAAATGTTCCAATTTGGGTATGGAAGAGTCTCGTAGCCTTTGTAATTACTTTTTAATGAGTACATTAAATTCATTCAAACCTCCTACTTTCCTTCTCTGATTTGTTTTTAGTGTCTTTGCAAATGGGTCATGTAAATAACTAGAGCTTGAAAAAACTCTATTGATCTTTCCCCTTCTTGCTGTATTTCCTTCCTTTTGAGAGTCAATCAGTGATTCTCTCTTTTGTTAACATATCTTGGTTTGCTCCTAATATAAAGCAAATGAAGTATTTGAATAAAGGAAAAAATAAGAATGATTTGTGAGGAAAATAACTTACATCTTCTTTCCTTTTGCAGTCTGTAACCTTCAGGAAGCTGATGTGATTTTCCTTTGTGATAGCTCTGACAAGGTATCTAATTCTGAGTTTGTTACCATGACAACTTTCTTGTCAGACTTAATTGATAATTTTGACATTCAGTCTCAAAGAATGAAAATTGGCATAGCTCAATTTGGAAATGACTACCAAAAAATCATAGAGTTGAAAAACTCTCTTACTAAAACTCAGTGGAAGACTCAAATTCAAACTGTCTCCAAAAGCAGTGGGCATCCAAGGATTGACTTTGCCCTCAAACACGTGAGTGATATGTTTACTCCATCCGCTGGTGGGAGAAGAAATGCTGGTGTCCCTCAGACTTTGGTTGTTATCACATCGACAGACCCCTACTATGATGTGGCAGATGCAGTAAAGAACTTGAAAGACCTTGGCATTTGCATCCTGGTTTTGGGCTTAGGAGATGTTCATAAGGAACAGCTTCTGCCGATCACAGGCAATTCTGAAAAAATAATTACTTTCCAAGAATTTAATAAACTAAAGGATATAGATGTGAAAAAAAGAATGGTCCGTGAAATCTGCCAGACATGTGGGAAAACCAGTAAGTGCTTTTTGTTTGATTTTATTCAGTTGCAACTTCCCGTCTTTCTGTTTCCCGAGGGTGTTTCATGGCTGGCTCTGAGTCCAGCAGAACATGTTTTCATTATGAATTGTGTGCAGTAAGGAGAGACTTCTCTGCTTCCAGAAAGTTTGGATCAATCAGACTCCCTCAAAGATAAGGAAAGGGTGCAGAGGCTAGAGGGGGCCTAGGGCTGTGTCTTCTGGTCAGCCCTGTCCCCACACTGCAATCATTCTTCTCTTGCCACCTGATTCTCAGGCTTCTATTTCTACTCTCTCCTCTTCCGGAATTCCTAGGACAGTGCACTGAATTCACTGGGAAGTTAAATAAACATTTGCTGATTGGAAGTTTTACTATTTTAATTTTGTTAGATCATGTTGTAAGGGAGTCCTGTGTGTGTGTGTGTGTGTGTGTGTGTGTGTGTGTGTGTGTTTACAATGTATCTTTTCTTCTTTTAATGATGACTTGTATATAATCATAACATAGTAAAGATTTGAATTGTTCTGAGAAATTATTTAATCCAGAGGTCACGAAGGCAAATGGCTTCAAAGACCATGGGGATGACTGAGAGGAGTCAAGTGGGAAGAGCATGAAGAAAATGAACTGGAGAACAACGATCCATCCCACAGGGACGTCATTACTCTGCTCCAGCTGAGCATAGCCATGGTCCTCTCAGGCTCTATTGGGATGACAGCAAGTTAGGAAACAGGAATGAAAATATTTTGTAGAATTTGCATAGTCTACAGAAATTCCTTAGAGTGATTATTACGTTTCTAGAGTAGTTATGATAGAAGCCACTTCTTTTATGAATACATGTTAGTTTTTCTAAACTTTCCAGACCTTTCCTATTCCATTTGGGTGCTCAAACAGAGGCAGATTACAGTGGCAGAAAGATCTCTAGACCTGGAATCAGGAAGCCAGAGTTCTAACTCTGGTTCAGCAGCAACCACCCCCATAATTCGCTGTCTTCCCATCTGTAAAACGAGACTGGACAGGATCAGAATAACCAACTGGCATCTTGCACATGCAGTTTGCTCATCTTTTCTGGTGCTGACAACTTGGTAAATTAATTCACAGCATTTACCAACTGGAGATTTTATATTAAACATGTAGGTGTCAGGTTCCAGGTTCTTCTTTGAAAAACCAGAAGTTCTGAGAACACAGGGCCTCATTTCCCACATAGCTACTCTCAGCTGGGGATGCACCGTGAATGTCCCTGGAGACAGACCATTGTTCTCCAGTTCAGTTTTATCCCATCCGGCCCATTTCACTTATCTACATTACCCACCATAGCCTCTGCAGCCTTTTGTGTTTGTGACCTCTAAAAATTAAATAGTCTCCAAGGACAGTTCAAATCTTAACTTGTTAGGATTATGTGAATCAAAATATGTTACCCAAAAGAAAAACAATGTGCACCCATGTGTGCATGTGCCCATGTACACAAAGCCACTGGAAAGGAAACTATGGTTTGAACTTTAAATAGCTATTGGAGCATTTAATATTTATAAAGGGACATAGAAAACCCCTGTATTCTATATGGTTAGAGCAGCCAGTGTCTTGCTTCTTGAACATGTTTTGGGTACTAAAGATCCTCCAGCTTTGGCCATGACAGCTCTCCTTTCTCCTGCCCTATCTGCCCTTCCCTACTCCTGTCTACTCATTAATTTTGACTTCTTTCCTTTTGTCTCCAGATTGCTTTGTGGACATAGTGGTTGGGTTTGACATTTCTACTCACCTGCAGGGGCAGCCTTTGTTCCAGGGCCATCCCCTGCTGGAGACCTACCTCCCAGGCATCTTAGAGGACATCACCTCCATCAAGGGGGTGAGCTGTGGGGCAGGTGCAGAGACGCAGGTGAGCTTGGCCTTTAAGGTGAACAATGACCAAGAATTTCCTGCTAAGTTCCAAATCTACCAGAAAGCAATGTTTGACAGCTTGCTGCAAGTCAAAGTCAGTGGGCCAACTCATCTGAATGCAGAGTTCTTGCAGTCTCTGTGGGATACATTTGAGGATAAATCAGCATCCCGGGCTCAGGTAGCCACATCACATTTTACCTCTCATCCCTCTGTTCTCCCATTTGTTCTTCTCTCCCAGTTATATATTTAACACTCACGTCAACCCATTCTCTGCTTTTCCCTTTCTGTAGGTGCTGCTCCTCTTTTCTGATGGTCTCCAGAGTGAAAGCAACATAATGCTTGAAGATCAATCGTACAGGCTCAGAGAAGCAGGTATTGAGGTGAAAATGTAAACAATGAAGCATAGACTTTGCTGAACTAATCTCCCCTTTGTCAGGTACTCTAGATCTTGGGATCTGTCTGGACACTTGCAGTAGATGCTGTTGGTGCCCCGCCTAAACCCTTTGACCAGTGCCCACACTGCTCCTCCAAATGTGCAAATGCTGTGGCCAAGTGCTTGTATTTGTGACCTTTTACAGACGTGTACCCTGGAGTGACATAAAGCACATGCTTAGGCATGTTTGAAGTAGGGGTGTGGCTAACCCATGTCTAAACTTGTTGGTGAGGGGAACTATCAGTGACACAGAGATAAAAGCCTGAACTCTTGCCTTAAGTAAGTCAACTTGGGTATAATTTATGCTCCAGAGTCCCTCTGTATCAGGTCAAGGCTAAGACTTTGCTGAACTATATTTCTGCTCACAACTTTCCATTCTTTTTCCTGCTTCTCTCTCTCTTTCTCTCTAGATCTGTCTCTCTCTACTATGTATATACAAATCCTCGCTCAGATTTCACTTCTAAGGAACCTGACCTAAGACACCTTCTCTTATTTCTGATTATTCATGGGAAAGACACAATGTGGATTTGAAAAAGCACTTCTCACAATATACTTTCTCTCCATGTTATAGCTTCAGAGTGAGCTGGAAGCTCAGTGCAGAAGCTGAGGGTAGTTATACTGTGATGGAAGAGTCCACTATATCAGGCAGGATGCCAGCAGTGTCACTTCCCACACTCAATGTCCCAAGTGTTTCAAACTTTCTTCTTTCCCATTCTTCTCCCAATATAGTTTACAGCTTCATTTCTCCTCATCCTTAATTAGTGCTCTCCTCCAACCTTTCTCCCTAATTATTCCCCCCATCTCTCATCTCTGGTTGTTTCTTGACCAATTTCCATTCATCTTTTAGAATCAGGATAGACATCAGTTTTCTAAGAAACCTTCCATAATGCTCCAAGTCTGAGTTAGGAGCTTATCTTGGCTTTCCTGGAACCTGATGTTCCCTCTCAGAACAAATATCTTATTATTGCCCATCTGTTCCAATGGACCATGAACTCTGTGAAAAATTCATCTTGTATCTCTACATAATAGACTTCTAATAAAAATATTTGTTTAACCAGTGAGGGATTTAATAAGTGAGTAATGTGTAAATGAATTAATGAACTGAATATAGTCAGGAATTTGGGTGAAACTGGAACCACCCTGGGCTTTCCTTATATCTTCACAGCCTGTCATCCTCCAAGACTGATTGGCATTGAGGATAACCTAGAAGCTATCATTAATTTATATTCAGAAAAGCTCTCTAAAGATGAACAATGCCCTTTCTTAAAAATTACTTTAAAATATCCAAGAATTGCATCAAAATTGGCTGTAAGATGTTGAACACAGTTTTCTGCTAGTGTTTCTCTGCAGACTTGTAGTTAGTTTCTCTTAAATACTTTTTCTCATGGGATTTCTTGCTAAAGTCGGTGACCAAAGCCAGTGCATACTCAGAAAACACAGGCAAAGATTTGTTGTCTGCTTCTTCATTTCTTGGAAGTACTACTTCCTCTTATGTTTGTTACTTTCCCTTTCTGATTCATTCAGTAATGCCACTGAATAGAAATATGATGGGTTCACCTTGTTTTTCATGTACATACATACAACCCCTTCATTTTTTGTCTTTTATTTTTACTGAGTAGGACTTGATGCTCTGCTGGTGGTTTCCCTTAACACCATTGCTCATGATCAGTTTTCCAGCTTTGAATTTGGAAAAGGATTTGATTATAGGACTCATCTGACCATTGGCATGAGAGAACTGGGCAAAACACTATCACAGTACTTGGTGAGTTGTTGGACAAAAATATCCAGTTATTCAAAATACCTTGACTACATTGGAATCTTGATATGAATTTTCAAAGAACTGCCTTGTTTTACCTTACCAAATTAGATGCCTTATCTTTAGTATATAAAAAAGAATTAAAGACTTATATTAAATCAGGGCATCCATATTTTGTTTTTGCATATCCTTTCATTTTTTTGTCATCTCATTAAATAAATACATAGGGAACTAAGAAACCTGTCAACCACTATCAAATTTAAAAAAGCTTGTAACAATTTATGCACCAGAAATTTCAGGAAACAAGAGGCTGGCAACTAGGAAAAAGTCCCAGGTGAACTTGGGCTGTGGTTATCTCAACACTGGGTGCCCCTTCCATGAATAGAGGCCATTTCTTCGTAGAGGGATGTTACCGATGCCGTTGCTAGCCTGGTGCCCACTCTGTAATATTAAATCACAAAGCACCTCTTACTTTCTGCAGCTCTCCACCCAAAGGAGAAGATGGGCTCGAGGGGGGCAGATTTGTGTGAATACAATTCTTATGCAATAAAATTCCTAACAATTGTTACTCAGCTCTTCCTCCTCCTCCTCCTCCTCCTCCTCCTCCTCCTCCTCCTCTTCTTCTTCTTCTTCTTTTTTTTTTTGGTTCAGGGAAATACTGCAGAGAAGACTTGCTGCTGCACATTTTGTAAGTGTCCAGGGGTTCCAGGAAATCAGGGGACCCAAGGAACACAAGCTATGAAGGTACCATTCACTTGTGGTATTATTTTACCTAATATGTCTTGATTTGTACAAGTGGAACTGAGACTGAGTGGTTGAATTCACCACCTTCTTTCAATGCTAATATAATTGCTTTGGGCATTTCATGTGACTTTTATGGGGTAGAAACCAGTTTGGAAGGACTCACTTTTGTTCCTGCTAGTGAGAAAAACTCCTTTTTCTCTTATATAACCTTGGTGATGTTGCTTCTTGGTTTTACAATTTACATTTTTGTACCAGCTTTAAACAGTTTGAAAGGTGACAAGAGATGTTTGAAATAGTAAAGATGGAGCTAGGCATGGTGGCACACATCTATGATTCCAGCTAACGCAGGAAAATTGCCTGATCCAAGAGCAACATAGCAAGATCCTATCTCAATTAAAAAAAAAAAAAAAAGTGGAAAGTTATGTTTCATCAGAAATGGAATGAGTTTGAACTACAAGAATATCATAGCATTGCGGATTAATAGTCCTTTAAAAAACCAATTACAAAAGATCAAATTTACACAACAATAATAAGTATACCCCAGCATTTTCTATAAAATACTCTGTGTCAATGAAAATGAATGAACTACAGCTCCATGTGACAACATGAATAAATTTTACCAACATAGTAGTGAACAAAAAATGTGAAATATAGATGAATACTTATGGTGTGATTCCATTTATAAAAAGTTTGAAAAAAAAAGGCAAAACTAACCTACATTGTCTAGGGATGAATATTTAAGTAGTGAAGAACTTTTATAAGGCAAGGAACTCTTATAAAAGTTGTGAGTTTACTCCTGGGTGGGGTGGGTGGGGATGCAGATTATGATTGGCGCAGGTATGACACCTAGGACCTGTAATGCTCTATTTCTTGACCTGGATGGTGACCACATAGACCTTATTTGTAAAAATAATAATTGTAAATTTGCCAGGTGCTATGGCTCATGCCTGTACCATAATTCTAACACTCTGGGAGGCCAAGGTGGGCATAGTTCCTGAGCTCAGGAGTTAGAGAACAGCCTGAGCTAGAGCAAGACCCTGTTTCTAAAAATAGTTGGCAGGTGCCTATAGTTCTAGCTATTTGGGAGGCTGATACAAGAGGGTAGCTTAAGCCCAAGAGTTTGAGATTGTTGTGAGCTATGACCCCATGGCACTCCACCAAGAGTGAAAAAGTGAGACTCTGTCTCACCAAAAAATAAAAATTATAAAATTATTGTATAAAGTTCATTGTTAAGCTGTACTCTTATATTTTATTCACTTTTATGTACTTTTTCAAAGGTATTTTTGATGTCACAATGAGTGTGCTTTGTTTTTTTTTAGATCAACTTCAATACTTGTGAGTTCTGCTTTGCCCATGATTGTGGAAAGATCACTTATTAATACATTGAACTTTTTATTGCATTGTGATGTTTTGTTTAGTGCAGCTTCCTCCCTCATTGCTTTGCTCAGATCAATATTAGAATTATGTTCCAGGAGTGCCTCCCTTCCCACCCCTGGTACAGCAAAAAGAAACCTAGGACCTATGATAGAGGGTGAGAGAAGGCAAGACTCAAACAAGATCTTGGCCACAAGTAAGCCACAAAGCAGTTAAACCACATGCAGCTGAGGGAGAGATGACTGTAATTTAAATACTTACATACTCCTCCTTTTAGGAAATGCTTATGTATCCTTGAGCTCTCAAAAAATCAGGAGAAAATAAAAAGCTCCCTTTGGAAATGCTTTCAATTTGCCTGCTAAAGAGTTGTGGCTGGTGCAGCTGTCCTTTCTGCAAATCCCTTAAGCGCAAGAGCAGCCCCTCAGCCCTCAGGTGCGGGTGGGTTCCCAAGGTCAGTCTCTCCAGGCATTAGGAGCACTGCCTTCTGCACAGGGGTTCCAGAGATGAGTGTGAGCACAAAAGCCAGCTCCAGATGTTGTTAGACTCTTCCCAAACGCATAGTCAACATTTGCACAAGCTGTAACCAAGTTGAAGAGAGGGAATGCCTAATACTTCCACAAGTTTGAATTGATGGGGGATGGCTAAAATTTATTTTTCTCTCTTTCTTCCCAGGGTTCCTCAGGTCTGAAGGGCAGCAGAGGACATAGGGGAGAAGATGGAGACCCTGTAAGTTTTTGTGACTCCCCCACAATACATACTTTTTGGTTTTCTTTTTCATGGAAAAGCTTTATCTTTTTCATATAGAAGGAATAGACGGAGTTTTGTTCATATGTTTAGTTTTTGTAGTTTTTTAGGGGGGAAAACATTGTTTTTCTTTTCCTTTCTCCTTTTCTTAATCATGAGGCACTTGCTAAGTCTGTATTTAGAAGGAAGGAGGGAATAGGCTTTTATGCATGCTTTAATTAGGTGGTGGAGTACCAGGCATCTTCCTCTCTACCCCTAACCAGCATGCAGCAGGTTATCTGCTAGGAGACTCTCTCTGCACCTGAAACCCAGTGCCTACACTTGGCTATAGGCCAGCATGGGAGCATACATCCCTCTACAGAAAGGGAAGTGGGCAGGGCATCACAAGGCCTGGCTTCATGTTTAAAACGCTGCACAGAGACTTGCAAACCTCAATGCCTAACTTTGAAACCAAAACTTTCACTTGGTTTGCCAAATTATGAAAATAAATTTGAAGTGACCAAAATCATGTTGGCTGGCACATTTAGAATGGGCGAAGGTCAGGAAGCATCCAAACTGGATCTTCATCCCTTTAGAAGTAAGGCCACTTTCTCATCTGGGAAGCAAGTTCTAAGGATTAAAAGCAAAGATTCACATTGCCAAGGGTTGACGCAGATGTGGAACAAGATGCTTCACTTTTAGCCCTTAGTTTCCTCATCTTGAAACATTTATAAATTCCTCTAGGACCCAGAAGCTAATCTAGTTTATGAAATGACCACTAAGGGGGATGGTCTACCTCACCCACTCTGGCCCTCAGAGGGATCTTGTCACTTGAATGTTGCTTTGAGTGTGGGGAATAGCGTCCCCCATCTGTTTGGCTGTGAGCCCACAGCCGGCTGAGAGTCCAGGCTGTGTGAAGCTGTAAGGCTTAGTTAGGTACCTCTTAGCCATCTGTGGTCATAGATGAGGGCTTCTCATTTTACAAGGAGTAATCCTCAGAGTGAAGAAAGCAAAGCAGGGGGGGAAATCACTTATCTGCTCCCTTACCAGGAAGGAAAGAATTAAGCTCATTGCTAAACAATTATTTTTTCATGAACAAACTGAGTAAATGGTATGTACCCAGACCTGAGCCCACCACAAGGGACACAAAGCTGGAAGAGACAGTTGGGGTCCCTCCCTCAAGGAGCATAGAATTGTATTCTCTCGAGATTCATTTTTCTCTAGCATTTAGCTGTATTTAAGTATTTCCCTGGAGAGTTGGTGGGAGACACTTTTGTCATTGAACTTGAGTGTTCTTCCCCATGTGGATGAACTGACATTGGGACTCTTTAACCTGGTGACCGATCCTTTCCGTAAAAACTGTCTCTTCTTGCCTTTGTGTTCTCACTCTGGTGGTGGTGTCACCTCTAAGCAAGCATTTCCACTCAGCTCCAGGCCCTAGCTTGTTTCTGGGCCATCAACTGGGCTCACTCTCCCCTAGTGTAGCAAGAGGGCCTTGGGCTCCTAAGATGTCAGGGCCCACATGTATTACAGGAGTATTTGCAACACTGCTGCAAAATGAAGTGACTCTGAAACTCTGACTGCTGTCTGAGGAGGGCTGAACTCATCCTGTACCTTTTTGTGATTTTGGCTCTGTAAGGAAGCTCAGAAGGTTGACAGGGAATATGTTGAAGACAGAGGGAAAAATAGATTTAAATGAATGAACTCTCAGGAGCATTCACTTTGTCTAAAGCTCAGAGTGTCCATGTGCTATGGCTTAACTCTAAAAGAAAACCACTGGCAGCTTCTGGCATTAAAGTATCACTTTGGATACCTGTCTGTGTTCTTTTTCTTAGGGAAGACGAGGAGAAATAGGACCCCAAGGAGATAACGGGATTGCAGGATGTGTGGGAGAGCCGGGTCAGAAGGTACGGCACTTCCAAAAATCACATTTCCTGTTCCCTGTAGCACCTTTCTCCCCTCCCTTCCTTCCCTCCCTCTTTTCTTCCATCACTCTTCTTTGTTTCCCTTTCTCCACTTACATTAATTCTGCTTCTTCATAATTTCAAGGTGTCTTTAACATTAATTAAATTCTACCTATAACCCCTTTGTGGATGTATAGCAAGAAGCAATTAAAGAAATGCACGCTCACTTGAGGGAGGCAACCCCTTCCTGCCACAATCTGGAATCCACACTCTGTCTTCAGTACGTCAGTGAGAGATATTTAATCTTTTGCAGGGAGCCAAAGGATTTTCTGGACATAAGGTACTGGAGTTCCTTGTTAGTCAATTTGATCTCCTAATGGGATTAGTTTCCCAGCAGGAATGTAGCAGAGACACCCCTTTACCTGACTGCTGCCTATTACTGTCTCTCAGGGGGAACAAGGAGATGATGGCATCAGTGGGCTCGATGGGGAAGAGGTAAGCTGTATTTCTTCAAGTATCACAAAAACCATCAGGAGGTTGATAGGTTGTTTTTTTTTTTTTTTGTTGTTGTTGTTTTTTTTAAATAGAATTTTTGTTTTCCATGTCTCCTTTTAGGGCTTACATGGATTTCCTGGAACAAAAGGAGAAAAAGGTGATCCAGGATCTCAGGTAAGACTTTCAATACGCCCAAGGAGAATTTGGTAACAGAGATAGTCTTAACTGCTGTGTGTCAATGGTTATTGGAGACAAAACTGGCAAGTGACTTAATCACATAATGAAGGCCTATTACCACTGAATAGATGCTACATTTCCGTTTGGAGGAAATGAGTAACCATGAAATTTTCAAGAATTTCTAGCTAGAAAAATTCAAAGCATACAAGGTTCTGTAAGCACGTTTTTTAGAAGCCTGAAATGAATGCTTTTGACTGTCAGTGGTTTCTGTGTTCTCTTTATTATGTCTGAGAAAACTCCAGGCAAGAGAAAGAGAGAAAGTTATTTTATGGCTTTGGTATAGCAAATCACAGTAAAGCTTCTTTTTACTTTAAATTCAATACTCATTAATATGTGCCTGCTTGATTTTAAGCAGCTTGACGTTTATGTTCTGATCTATTTATCAAATGCTTTTGACCACCTGTCATGTGCGAGGCACTGAGTTATTTGCTAAAGAATCAGTGATGAGCCACTTTATCCTGTCCTCAAGGATCCCACAGAGTCACTGGGGAGACAGGCATATCTATAGATTGTGATGACACAGAATGTGATTGAGGCCACATTGCAGTTTCTGCACAGAAGTCCAGAGAAGGGCACCTAATCAGGCTGCAGGGGGCGTGAGAGGGTGTGTTGGAAGTCTTCCTGGAGGAAGTAATCCCTGAGCTGAAGTGCATAGGAATTCATGAACGGAATTAAAGCCCAGCAAAGATGTGGAGGAAGGGCATTCCAGACAGATGGAACAGCATGATCAAAGACATGGGGCTTGGGACCCTGCAAATTTTTCTGCCTGGAAGGAGCATTAGAGTATAGGTAATGAGAGGTAAGGTTCAAGAGGTGGCAGGAAGAGGTTGGGATGGCATTAGTGAGCCACCTGGAGGAGTTTGGCTTTAGCCATTAGGCAATGGGGAGCCTTTGAAAGATTTTAAGCAGCAGGATCACAAGCAAATTTGCATTTTAGAAATATTACTTGACAGTAGTGTGGAAGATGTGTTGGAGGTGACGTGGTGCAAGGCAGGGATGCAAGGCAGATCTGTAGTAACCCATGAGAAGTGATGAAGTTTCTAACAAAACAGTGGCACTGAGGTCTGAGATAGGACATAGTAAGGACACACAACGGCCCACGCTGGGGTGAGGTGAGTGGCACACTGGGCACAAAGGACACCCTCAGAATTATGTGAGTGAAGGCCTCCCTAACATTTGCATCTAGGTGCCTCTTTTGTCTCACCCTAGTTCTGGCTCTGGGACATAAGGTTTCCAGATCTGGATGACCAGAGGACCAGAAAACAGAGACTCAGCCAGAATATCTGCAAGAATCCTGGCTTTGGTGTTTAGATGGGAGCAGGTGTGAGGTGACAATGGAACATCCCTGTGGAGGTTTGCAATGGGAAATTCAATTATTGATGTCAGAAGTGGCCAGACCAGCTGGGATGCAAAATATGATATGTCACATATCATATAATTGTGATTATCTAAATTTAAATTAATTGAATTGTGCATATCTAAATTTAAGTTAATTAAATTAAAAAATCTACTCCTCAGTTGTACTGACCACATTTCAAGTGCTCATTAGGCACATATGGCTAGAGGCTACCACCCTGGACAGCACAGGTATAGAATATTTCCAACACTCAAGGAAGTCCTGTTGGACAGCTGGACCACAAGAAGTTTTCTAATTTCTCATCCTCCCTGTAGGTAATCCTGACCATAGGCTTGAAACTGGACATAGAACTGTTTAGGAAGACTATGGGAACATAGCTGAGTTAGAAGGATGAAGAATATTTTATCTGATTGATTACTCCCCTCCCCACTCTTTAGTTGACATTTGCACCATTATATAACTTTCCTACAAGTTAAATCCAAAGATAATTTTATTTTTTTCTTCAGGGCAGCCCAGGTTCAAGAGGGCCCCCTGGGAGATATGGCGAGAAGGGCTTCCCAGGAGACCCAGTAAGTTACAAAGGCCAGTTGGCTCTGAATTTTATATTGCTCCCCAGTTCCCATCTCTTTTCTTTTTGTGTCCCTGCTAACCAGTAGGCAAATGTTTGTCTTGGGAGCAGGGCCAGTAGGTGTTGAATGAAGCTTTGGGAAAAGTCTGTCTGTGTTTGATCTGGGCTGGTTATATAAAAGATTTAGAACTGGGAAATAAAGCTCCACTTATGAATCCTTATGGTATGTTAAGACTTTCAAGTTCCTTTGGGGCAAAATTTCCTCTGTTTATTGGACTTCTAATCTAGCAGACCTGCAGATTCCCTATTTGCAGAATGAGTTACAGGGGAATCTTATTACATGCTTGAGGGAGTGGCGCAAGAATGTTTGGACCAGTGCATCAGTGAAGCTGCCAATGCGAAGAAGGGAAAAATCACATGTAGAAAGCACTCCTATAATTCTTCATTTATTACAAAATCTCCCTCACATTTGGAGAAATATTGCTCTCATTTGTTCAAAAATTCTATCAGTTTCAAATATTAAGAATTTTCTCATGTCTCTCATCTCTTAACAAAGATTAACTTAGTACCTGAAAATCTTACCATTTTTCCAAAAAAAAAAAGAAAGAAAGAAAGAAAGACATCCTGACATTTATGAATTTTAAAATACTTTAAAAAATCTTTTTAAAGGGCAATCCAGGACAAAACAATAACATCAAAGGACAAAAGGGCTCCAAAGGAGAACAAGGAAGACAGGTAATTAGATCTATTTTATACATATAAGTTGATTAGTTCTATTACTAAAATAAGTAAATTTAGTAAAATATATAACCCTGTTGTAATTGAATAAACAACCAGAAGTCCATGTCTAAAAGAGCCTTAATTTCTTAAAAGAAAGCATGTTTTATAGGAGGCTGTATGGCTATATGAGCAAAATTATTAAGTTCCTGGCAAGTAATATTATTTGGGAGAAGTTGTAATAGTAGTGCATATTGCTATTCTTGTTTATTAAAGGGTATAGACTGACAGTGTTAATCTCCAGAATGATTGTAGCATGACACATCTATTCTGTTTTTAACAGTTCTTGGGGTTTTGATCCTGATGCCTTTATAATTTATTCAGAACCTGTTACCTTATAATCTTGGGGGAACTATCATATTTATAGGGCAGAACGGGACAGAAAGGAGCACAAGGTAGCCCTAGTTCCAGAGGAAGCAGGGTAAGTACTTCTGAAGACATTTATTTCCCCTCTTCATCACTTGGAGATGACACAGAGGCATTCCGAACTTTTGTTGCTATGCAGTCAGATGATGCATTTGCAGGTTTCTCAGTCTTGAAGCTACTGACATTCTGAGCCAGATAATGCTTTGCGATGGGGACTGGCCTGTGCATTGTTGGATGTTTGCCAGCATTCCTGCTCTCTGCCTACTAGAGAGCAACAGCACCATCTCTCCCCCCACCCACTTGTGGCATCCAAAAATGTCTCCGGATATTGCCAACAGTCTGTAGTGGGGACTGTGGGGTGGGGGCGGGGCAAACCACCTGTGGCTGAGAACCATTGTGACATCTTCCGCCTTTCCCTTTCTTCCTTCCAGATGCTTTTGAATGCCTTTGAAGAGAGCTAATGACTTTTCACTTAAAAGCCTTCTTCTGGTAGTTTAGCATTTTAAGAATATTATGAACTGGGTAAATATAATCTCTTAATGAGGAAAAGGAGTCACTAAGAAATTCTTCTTGAGTGGGCCAAACATTGGCAGTTAGAGCTAGCTCAGTGGCAGCCTTGAGGTCCTGGGACAACTTCAGAGCTCCCCATTTTTATATCAAGCCTATCACAGCCAAAAATAGGGATGTTGGATTTCCCCATCTTCTTAAGGAACAATCAAGAAATCACTTTTCCCTTTGTGAACTACTGTGTTAGAGATGATATTTATAATGATATTTATAACTCTCTCATCATGTGCTCGGCATGGAAATCATAAAAAGAATAATGTACAAAGTCTTAGATTTGGCTCAAGAGGGAACTAAAAATACTTGGATTTCTTTCTCTTTTTTTTTATTCTCTGTGTTTGAATTTTTTTTCTTTTCTTTTCTTTTTTTTTTTTTTTTATTAAATCATAGCTGTGTACATTAATGTGAATGCGATCATGGGGCACCATACACTGGTTTTATAGACCGTTTGACACATTTTCATCACACTGGTTAACATAGCCTTCCTGGCATTTTCTTAGTGATTATGTTAAGACATTTACATTCTACACTTACTAAGTTTCACATGTACCCTTGTAAGATGCATGGCAGGTGTAATCCCACCTATCACCCTCCCTCCACCCACATCCCCCCTCCCACCTCTCCCTTTCCCCCTTCCCCCTATTCTTGAGTTATAACTGGGTTATAGCTTTCATGTGAAAGCCATAAATTAGTTTCATAGTAGGGCTGAGTACATCGGATACTTTTTATTCCATTCTTGAGATACTTTACTAAGAAGAATATGTTCCAGCTCCATCCATGTAAACATGAAAGAGGTAAAGTCTCCATCTTTCTTTAAGGCTGCATAATATTCCATAATATTCCACAGTTTATTAATC